>PVJO010029981.1:0-16065 GCA_004026905.1 Hystrix cristata
AGTGCTCAGCTAAAAAAGTTTGGGAAAGTTGTTTAACTCTTTTTTAAAAAACAGGTTTTAAACTTCTTATTTTATGGCACTGGTTACACTCAGAGCCTGGCACTCAGGAGGCTGAGGCAGGGGAATCAGGACTTTGTGCCAGCCTGGGCTACACAGCAAGACCCTGTCTCAAACAGACAGACAGACAGACAGACAGGTGTAGAACACCTACATTAGCTTCAAGTTGCACTAAATCATCTGCCATAAAGCCTATTCTAGAACGAAGAGTTGAATAGCTCATGGAATTTGCTGAATACTCCTAGCAGTGGAAAGCAGTATGGTTGTCTGGTCCACTTTTGCACCATTTTGAGGTTGAAGAATTGTAAGTCAAACCACCATAAGTTGGAGACTAGCTGGATAGTACTTATCCCAGTCCTTTGGCTCCAGGCCCATGTGTGTGGGAGTCCAGCTAAGACAGCTACTAAAACTGTTAATAAGTATAGACGCTAAAGGGTTGCTGTTACTACTTTTTCTGAGTCTGGAAATTTGAGATCTAAGCAAGCCCCACTAAAAAGAAGCCCAAATCAGGAGAGTGTCAGAAATAGTGGCTCTGTTCTAAGGAGCGTCTCCTGAGGTTGCCATAAGCACACTCAAATAGTCTCACCTGAGTGATGAATGCACCATGTTCTTGAAGCACTGGAACAGAAAGCTGGACACTGCTGAAGTTTTATGTTAGCTGATTTAATTCTTGCAATAATCCCATGAGGAAAGGACTGTTACTGTCCTTATTTGGCAGAAGAGGAAACTGGGAGGTTACATTGAGTGTGTATTTGCAATTGTTATTTTCTTTCATTGAATTGATCCCTTTACCAAAATATAGTGATTTTATCTCTTTTATCATTTTTTATTTAAAGTACATTTTTCTAAGTATAAATACTCCTGCTCAATTTTGGTTCTTACTTGAACGTTATATCTTTTTTCTTCTTCTCATTTTCAGTCTTGTGTCTCTTTACTGGTGAAATGGGTTTCTCGTAGGCAGAATGCCAAAACTGGGTCTAGTGTTTATAAACCTTTCATTTCTGGAGGATAGCTTTGCTGAGCTTAGTACACTTGGTTGACTTTTTTTGTTTTTGTTTTGTTTTGTTTTGTGTTTTGAAGCAGGATCTCACTATGTGTTCAGCCTGGTCTCAAACTTGCAGCAATCTTCCTGACTCAGCCTCCCTAGGGATAGAATTATAGGCATGTACCACCATACATGGCTCTCTCGCTGTTTTTAAAATTCTGTCTTTAGGAGTAAGGGTGTAGCTCTGTGATAGAGTGGTTGCCTAGCAAGCATGAGGGCTTGGGTTTGATCCTCAGCACAGGAAAAAAAGGTAATTAAATTAAATTAAATTCTCTCTTCATCTTGTACTTTGGACAGATTGATAATAATTGACTATAATAATCCCTGTACAAGATCTTTTTTGGTCCAATCTGTGAAGGAGCCAGGAATGGTGGTGCATCCCTATAATCCCAGCACTTGGGAGGCTGAGGGATCACCATGAGTTCAACCTGGACTACATAGAGTTCTAGGCCAGCCTGAATGACATTGTGAGACCCTGTCTCAAAAACCAAACCAAAACAAAAAAAAACAAAAAACCCAAAAAAACACAAAACTATTAAGCTTCCTTTAAGCTGTTTGATCCAGATGTGCACATCTTTTTCAATATTTGGAAATTTTTCAGCAATTATTTCATTGAATAGGTTTGCCTTTTTCTTGTTCTTCTCCTTGTGGAATAATCATAATACTTTGCTCACTACTTCCTGCTAGTTTGGTCACTTGATGGTGTCCCACAAGTCTCGATGGCTGATGAGTATCATGTCCCCATGATCCAGGCACCTCTCAAAAGGCCCACCTGTAAGGATTTGGGAAGACATCTAGATATAAATCATAAAAAGCTCCAAGATTTCTCATTGGTTCTTTTTTATCTCTTTCCTGAATTTCTCATTCTCATGAATTATCTAATAATTTCATTAAATTATCTATATTTTCTTGTATTCCATAAAATTTTCTTAGAATCATTCTTTTGAATTCTTTGTCAGGCGGCTTGTTGGTTTCCTTTTGTGTTCTGTAACTAGCATGTTACTGTGTTCCTTGGCAGGTGTCATGTTATCCTGTTTTCTCAGGTCTCATTTGTCCCTGCTCAGTATTTGTGCATCTGGTGGTAGCCGACTTTCTGCTGGCAGGGTTCCAAGGTCTGGGTGGATATGCTGTGTCAACTTTTAGTCTCCCTGTAGCTTTTTCAGCTATAACCAATGTTGATGACGTCTGTACGTGTCTTGGTGGCCCAGGCTGCAGGGGTTGTGAAGTTGCACTGCCAGCTGGGATGCAGCTCCCTCAGGCAGGTGAGTTCACCGGCAGCTCCGGGCATAGTCCACACAGCCTCAGATGTGGGGCACCTGTCACTTGCCACAGGTCGTGTGAGGGTGGGACCACCCTGGTGGGACCAATGGGTGTGGGGGTGTTCCCGGTAGTGAGGCAGGTTACCCTTCTGTGTCTGAGGACAGCACAGGGCCTGGGCCACCCCGGTGGTCCCAGACAGTACACCTGTCAGCGTCTAAGGAGCGCATGGGTGATTTCATGGGGTACTTGGGGTGCTGACCCTGCTCCTCAGGGCCAAGGATGGGTTGGCATGGCCAAGCATCTGCTCAGGACCTCAGTGGGCTGAGCTGCTGAGAATAGACTGCTCGGTTGTTTCTTTTTTTTTTTTTTTTTTTTGCTCAGTTGTTTCTTGAGGCCACAGAGAGATAGGTGAGGCTGCCTAGCTGCTCCCTGGTGGCTTTGGCAGGCTGAGCCACTTAGGAAAGGCTGCTCTGCTGCTTCCTTAGGGAGATTGGAGGCATGGCTGCCCAACTGTTTTTTGGAGGCTTCTGCAAGCTGAGCTGATCAAAGCGGGTTGCCCAGGTGCTTCCTGGGGTGTTGGGAGTGTGGGCAGGGCCTTCTGCCTGGTTTGTGGGATTGAGTAGGTGGAGCAGCTGAGAGCAGCTGCCTGGCTGTGTCACAGAACCCTAGCGTATGAGGTCTCAAGATGGTTCCGCACAGCAAGAACCTGGGTGGGGCAGGTATGATGTGGGCGGGCTCGCTCAGGGGCAGTGCAGTGGCCCGGTAGTCTAGCAGCTCCCAGCAGGGCTCAGGGACTGCAAGGACCACAAGGTTTTCCAGCAGTGAATGCCTCAGGTGTTCAGGCACAGGGAGAGACTGCCAACAGCCTCCTGTTTACTCTTTCTCTGCTGAGCAAAGTCTCTCTTGGTTCAGAGGCACCTGAATGGTAGGTGCTGCATACTTAGCTCTCTTCTTCATAAGGCCATTGTGTATCTTTGTGCTTTGTTATATCCCTGCTGCACTGCAACACCCTGCTTCCAACCCTCTGGTGAAAGGGTGTTGTTTGTTCCTTGTTTGGATCCAGTGTTGTGAAAGGCTGATCACCAGGCACCTCTAGTCAGCCATCTTGCTTATGTCATCTTTTTTGTTGTCATTTTTGTGGGGTTTCCAGAAAGAGTAGATATAAGTCCATGTGCTTAGTCTGCCTTCTTTTACCAACTGATTTAAGGAAGAAACTATATAAAATATGCATAGAAAAAATACACTGGGAAGAGATGTGGTGCATAAAATGTTAATGCTTTCTGTACAACAACCAGAAATTCTGAGGCCGAACCAGGGGTCAGATTAGGAAAAGAGCTGGTTTTGTCTGATGATCCAAGGACAGAGAAAGGGTGCTCAGAGAGACGCAGAGAAGGGCGTTCAGAGAGACGCAGAGAGAACAAAATGCTGCACACAGTTGGAGAAAAAGAGTAGCAGACCAGCTTCTTCCGGAAGGTTGAGGCGGGGAGAAAAGAAACAACTTTCCAGGTCAACCACAATGTCTGAGGAGGTGACTCTGGAGCCTCCCACTAGATATATACTTTGTGTGAGAGACCTCCCACCTTTGTGGCATAGTTTGTGCCATTTACACATGACAGCAGAGAGCAAAGGAACTACAGCAGAAGGAAAAGGGAAACAGCAAGAATTTCAGTCCCTCATGTGAGGACAATCAAAAGTTGCCCAACTTAAGGAGCTCCCAGAGTATGGTGAGCAACCACGGGGTTTGGCAGGACGATCTGGCTTTAGTATGGTGGCCTATGTCGCAGGAAGTCCTTCTGTGTCACCTGAGCCATACTGTGCTCTCTCTCTCTCTTTCACACACACACATTCTGGCAGATCTTTGTATCTCCCTAGGCTCTTCTACAGTGGACAGTTTGGTGGAATACCATTAACTGATAAGTGCTTTTTTACAAAAACAAGAAAAGGACCTGCTCCGGGCTAATGCAACCCTTGTGGGTTGGTGTTGTACTTTTCCTTTAGGTAGGCCTTGGCCAGCATATGCAGCCTATGAAAGCAGTCATAACTGGGTTTCAGGCCCCCATCTTCTTAGCAAGCAATTCTGTGCAACGCACAAACCACCCAGTCATATGCAGCAGGCGCCACTCAGACTCCAGAGGGATTGTTCCCTGTCACAGATGCTGCTAAGTCAGCAGTGCCAAAAAATTTAAAAATCTTTCTTCATCACTAAATTATATGTTTTTGCCTACAAACTGGGCCTACCATGTATGTGAAATTGAAAATAAACACCGGATTTTAATTTCCTGACAGAATAAGGCTCTACTGGAAATAGATGAAAAGAGAATAAAAGAGACATCTGGAGGGGAAATGCTGTAGCCAAGGATGAGACTGGAGCCTTTGATGCTGGTTCTCTGATTCCAAGAAGGAGCCCACCAGGGCTGGGGTGTAGCTCAGTGGCAGAGCACTTACCTAACAAGTTCAGGGTCCTGGGTTCCATCCCCAGTACTACAAAGGATTTAAAAAAAAAAAAAAAAAAGAACCCACCAACAGGCAGAGTATTTCTTGCAGCAGCTCTGCCTCAGGGCTGGGAAGAATGCTTCTCAGCCACCCCCTTCTCACTGTGACTACACCCCACTCTCTTACTCCTCCTCCTGCGCCTCTCACACTGTATATTTCATCACTTTCATATTTGTCCTGAGTCTTTTATCTGTTCCTCCAAATTTCCTATCTTTTTGTCTCTTGGATTTAGATTATTCAGATTTATGTTCTAATGTCCTACTTCTCTCTTTGGTTGGCTGGTTAGTTGGTTTGTGGGGATTGTTGTTAAACCTATCCATTAAAGTATGTATTTATGTATGTATGTATTTCGTTTATTACACTTTTCTCTTAGAAGTCCTATTTAGGTTTGTCATCCTCCCTCAACAGACTACACTGCTCTTTTTTTTATAGTTTTCTGGAGCTGGGCACCATGACATGTACCTGTAATTAGTCCCAGCTCTTCAGAAGGCTGAGGCAGGAAGATTGCTTGAGTCCAGAAGTTCAGGGCCAGCCCAGGTAACATAGCAAGACTCCAACTTTTAAAAAATTATTACAGTTTCCTGTTGCTTGAGATATCAGTAAGTTAACATTTTAATGAAACTCACCCTATTTGTATTGGGTCTACATGAAATAATTCCACTGCCTGAACTCTTCACCAGTTTGTTTCTATGGCTCCCTGCTGCTTATTGCACTCTTGAACTGTGAGTTCTAGCTGACTGTAGTAGCTATAGTTGTTACAGTAGGTAGAGCTGACTGTATAGCTGGACACTAGTTTTGAAACATTTTGTGTAGAAATGATGTGAGGCCAATGTTGAAATACTTTCCTTTAGGAAGTCTTAGCAATTGCTTGGGTGAAGTGTCTAGGATTATAAGGCACTCAAAATACCTTAAGCGAGTTAAAATTTGGTATTCCCTGTCCCTGACAATTCGCAGTGTTCACAAAAAAGTAAACCAAGAAAAGAAAAGAAAAATACACACAGTTAATATGGAAGACGCAGCTCAGTGCAACCTGAGCTCATCACTGGACCCTAAGATCTAGGATGCACTTCATATCTTCTAGACAGCATGAGTTGCTCTGTCAGCGAGGGCTGGGGTGACAGTGAGCTCCCAAGAAAAGGTAGACATGGCGAGAATCTTCCACTGAGCACTCAAAACTATCCCAAACGGGGCAGAACGGTGCCAGTGGAGGTCAGCTGTTGGGGCCCCAAGTTCACCCCTGATAAGTGAGAGCTAGGAATGAGTTCTCTAGGCCTCCCTGAGGGGCTTACTGAGGAGAAGGATCAGCATCAAAACATGATGTGAGGGGCTGGGGATTTAACTCAAGTGGTAGAGCACTTGCCTAGCCAGTTTAGGTCCCTGGGCTTGATCCCCAGAGCCCAAAAGAAACAACACAAAAACGTGATGTGAAGGTCAAAGGTGAGCTGGTCAGTGTGTCAATCCACAGAACAAGGTGGGAGAGGATTTGGAGTTAAGACTCTTCTTTTGGTTTAAGTGCTGTGTTATCTTAGATGTTTCTTCTCTCTCTGGGCCTTGGTTTGTCCAGCTGTGAAACAATGAGATTTCACTTGATCACCGTTTCCCAACTTTTGGTGTTGCTATACTCCCCAAGGATCTTGTTAAACTGATGCTTCTGATTCAGTAAATCTGGAATGAGCTCTGAGAATCTACAGTTTGTTTCGTTTTGCTTCAGTTTGCTACAGTTTGTTTTCATTTTGGTGGTTCTAGGGATCAACCCTGGTCTTGTGCATGCCAGGCAAGTGCTCTACCACTGAGATATGCCTCCAGGCAAAGATTTTACATTTTTATCTAAGAACTTCCCAAGGACTCCTAAGTATGGAGCACGTTTGGAATAGGAAAGTTTTTAATAAACTCTAAATTCTCTCCTGTGTAGACAGGTGTGTAAGCAAATAGTGGCCCTTTGGAGACCTGCTGGTTAAACAATGCCCTGACTATACTAGACAATCCTGTCTCCTGATCCCAGGACTGGGATCCAATGTCACCTCCTCTAGGAAGACTTCCCTGGTGTCTTTGCCTGCAGTGTGTCCCACCAACAATCTGGCCTAGGAGCACCTCTCCTGGTCACTGTTTCCTAAACACTGTGAGTATACCTCTGTCACAATGCACTGTAATCACCTGCCTAATGTCACACCCATGTCCCCAGTACTAGCATAGTGTCTGGCACACAGCTGGTATTCAATAAATATTTGTGGTATTTGGACAAATCATTATAAATTTTAACTGGAGGGTGATGGGAAGGGGTGGGGCAGGGCAGTGACAAGGCATATTCCTGACCAGGACTTACAAGCCAGGTCTCTGTTTATACTCAGAGCTGCAGTTCTCCACTCAGCTCCTATTATAGACTGAATTACATTGTCCCTAAATTCCTAAATTGAAGCTTTAACTCCCTAGTGTTACTGTGTTTGGGGCTGGGCCCTTTAAAGAGGTAACTGAGTGAGATTGTAGAGTTGGAGGCCTGACCACGAGGACTGGGGTCCTTATAGGAAGAGATACCAGGAATCCTGCCTGCAGATGAAGGCTGTGCGAGGACACAGCAAGAAGCTGACTGTGGGCAAGTGAAGGAAGGGGGCTCAGGAGAAAGCAAAGCTAACTTGATCTCATACTTCAGCCTTCAGAATTGTGAGAAAACAAATTTCTGCCATTTAAGACACCGTGACTTAGTGTTTGTGATGGCAGCCCTGACTGACTGACGTGTCCCCTGACCCGGGAATGGTACACCAACTTCTGGTTTCTGGCTTGCTGTGCTTTCACGAGAAGACTCTCAACAAACAGAGATCTCCTCCAGCGGGACATTCCCCTGAGGAGATGCTCCTCCCAGCTAGGAAGTGTTGGGAGAACCAGAGAAAAAGACTATTCCAGGTGGAATTTGTGGTATCCAGCACTGCTGATTATTCTTGGTGGGACATGTCTGAATTCCAGAACTTGACTTTCATTTGCCCTGTTATCACCTGCCTGCTTTCTTTTCGTAATTATGCCCAGATATTATCTGTGGCTATTTGGCCCCCTTCCTACCTTCCCACATTCTGTTTTATATTGTGGGCTAGAAGCATGGAAACTGCGTATGCCAAGATGCCTTATCAGTTAGGTTCTGCCTGTGGAAGGTGCTTATGTGATGTTGGTTGGAAGGCAAGAGGAAGGAGAAGCTTTTTTTTTTTTTCTTTCTGTTTGGGACATTAGCAGCTGCCCTGGCAGGCGATTGTGGGTTCTGTAGTTGTGGGGTACTGGGGTGACAACTAGGGTAACCAGTTGCTCCGGCAGCTCTGGTGGCGATTTCAACAGGCACGAAAAGATAGGCTCTCAGCTTCCTGCTCAATGGGAAAAGCAATGATTTTGATGGTGGTGGTTGCAGCAGCCACACTATGGATGAATCTGTTCTATGTGCACACTTAGAAACATGGTTTCCTTTTTGTCCCTCCCACCCAATGTGGCTCTGTGGCTTTCTACAATCTTTGGTTTTGGGGGGATTTTTTGGGGGGTTCCTTGGGGGGAGGTGCTGGGCATCAAATTTAGGGCCTTGAGCTTGCTAGACAAGCACTCTACCACTGTGCTAAATCCCCAACCCCTAATCTTTGGGTTCTTAAAAACATCACTTTTTCTGGGGGTCATGAAGAAATGCTGTGAACATCACAAAAGTAGTCTGAACGTAGAAGAGCTGCCAGATCAACACCATGCTGTGTGCATTGTTCACATCCAGAGCTTGCACTTGAATTGATGGATTGTAGGAGTCCTGCTAAGTCTTGGGCCTCTCTATTTCTCAGTTATACCATACATAAAATAATGTGATTGGATTTATCTCTGCAACTTTCTGGGATTGCCTTTTCAGGAACATATTTTAACAGGAACTTCTGGAGTCAGCAATAATTTAACATCATTTCTCAGCCTTTCGGCTAAGATCAAGTATAGCAATAACTTAACAGTGGAAGAAAGGATCAGCATAATTGGAAGTTGTTCTTAACTGAATGCAATGTTTGTGTCCCTGCCCCAAATTCATTTACTGAAGCCCATACCCGCCAGTGTCCCCACTGGTGATGGAGCTTTTAAAGAGATAATTCAGGTTAAATGAAGTCCCAAGTATGGGGCCCCTGGTATGCTGGGATTAGTATCCTTATAAGAAAAGGAAGAGGGGCAGGTGTTGTGGTGCAAGCTTGTAATCCCAGCACTTGGAAGGCTGAGGCAGGGGGGATTGCCACAAGTTCGAGGTCAGCCTGGGCTACATACTGAGTTCAGGGCCAGCCTGAACTACAGAGCAAGACCTCGTCTCAAAAAACAAACAAAAAATAATAATTAAGAAGAGGAAGAGACCAGAGCTCACCCTCACCCCCACACATGCACCTTCAGAGGAAGGACCATGTGAGTGAGGATGCAGTGAGAAGGCAGCTGAGAGAGACAAGCCAGGAGGAAAGCCCTCACCAGGAACCAAACTGATAGAAACTTGATCTTGGACTGTCCAGTCTCCAAAGCCATGAAAAATTAAATGTCTTCTTTTAAGGGCGGGTATTGTTCTGAGACAGGGCATCACTATGTATTTCAGGCCGGCCTTGAACATGTAGTGGTCTCCCTGCTTCAGCCTCCCAGGAGCTATGGTTATAGGTATACACCACCACGCCCAGGCAGAAAATAAATTTGTGTTGTCCAAGCCCCCACATCCTTGGTATTCTATCATGCCAGACCAAATAAACAAATACAGGGGTCATCCGCAGGGTTTCAAACGGGAAGCCCAAAGGTCAGTCAGCCATAGATGTTTGGTTTGGTTGGCTTAATATGTTTAAAAGTTTGAATTTGAATTCTTCATAATTGCAGGTACAAGGGAGTTTCAAAGAATAATAAGAGAGTGGTAAATGTCAGTGTATGGCAGCAGATTTGAAAACCTGGAAAAACAAAAAAATTTTTCTTGCAAATTTTTTTGCAAAATACACAGAAAAAATAGAAATTTAAATAAACCATAATTTCTGTACAACTGATCAAAAGGTAATGAGATTTGGTGTTTTAAAAAGTGCCAGGATAAAATGGCTGCCTAGCTGAATCCTATGTAATCCTTAAAATATAGATAATTGCAATGTTGTTCAAAATCTTACAAATAAAAGTATGGTCCGTGGGCCAGCAGTGTTGGTATCCGTGAGCTTGCTGGGAATGCAGAATCTCAGAGCCCACCCAAACCCACAAAGTTAGACTCTGCATATTAACAAGATCCATAGATGACTTGTCTGTACATTAATATCTAGAAGCCTTGGGCTACATCAGTGGTTCTCCACCTTTGCTGTACTTTAGAATCATCCGTGGAGTTTTAAAAAATACTAGCATTCAAATTCTATCCTCAAAGACTGATTATTGATTAGGTGTGTGGTCCAAACATGCACATTTTAAAATACTTCCCAGGTATTTGAGAATTAGAGTTGTAAACTGACCTGTAGAAAACACGAAGGCCTTACAAAACAAAGCTGACAAAGAATTCACTCCCCCCAGTTAGAAAAAAAAAAAAAAAGAAAAAGAACTGCAATCTCATTTATTGTTAAAAATAAAATCTAGTAGCTGGGTGTGGTGGTGCAGGCCTGTAATCCCAACTACACAGGGGTCGAGGCAAGAGGATTAAAATTTTAAAGCTAGCCTGGGAAATTTAGCAAGATCCTGTATCAAAAAATAGAAAATGAAAAGGAATAGGGATGTAGGTCCCTAGAAGGCTCTGAATTCAATCCTCAGTACTGCAAATTAATTAATTAATTAAAATCTAGTAATGATAAAAATACAAGAAGATGAAGCAGTTTTTCCAGAAATACAAGTGCTAATATGTTAGTTGAACAACCAGTTCTCTGAGAAAGAAAAATCCATGCCTGATTTACAGCATTTGCCAATTCCCGTGATGTAAATGTTCCCATTTAAGCTACCAGTATGACCTAAGCCAACTTGAGAAGTTTCTGAAAATTTAACATTCGCCTTTCACGAGCTGGTTAGAGCCAGCTATAGCACACTACTAGCAGGTGAATCCATCCTGTTAAGCCAGCAAAGAAGCAAACCACATTTTCAGAAGGGTTCAGGACTGGCTGCCGTAGGCAGGGCCCACTTTGACCTCCACTTTGGCGCAGGTATCATCATTCCACACGGTCTCCTACCCAGCTGATTGCACTTGTTTCCTGACCTGCTGGTTCCAAAGATGTGAGAGTTGGTGACACCTGCTTTCCCGCCAAGTCAGGCTGCTCAGCCTTGCTGGGGTCACTTTTCCCCTAGGAGTCCAGACGAGGCCTAGACTTGACTAGGTCCTTCGGAGCAGACGACGAAGATGTTAGCATCACCTCCTCGTTTCTTAGCAGCCAGACCTGGCAGGGGAAATAGCATTGCTTCTTTAATTCATGAATATCCTGCTTCAGACAAGTTGACACTTTCTCGACACTGAAAGGTCAGAAGAATGAGGCAGGGGCCACCTAATGTGCCGGGGAAGCAGAGGGCGGGGCTTCCTGCCCTGGTGGTGTTCTTGGCTGGCCTTCACATCCCCCATGGTTTACCCATCATGCCCCACGTTTCCTTACTTCCTTGCCTTAATCATGCTAGTCTCTCTAGAACTGTGAACCTCTCATATTTCCAGTAAATTCCCATTTTGTCTAGATAGCCCAAGTCCATTTTCGCTATTACTAAATCATTCCTGTACATCATTCCTAAACAACCTGAACAACACCCCTCCTCTTTGTGTGTGTGTGTGCGTGTGTGCATGTGTGCGTGTGTTTCCTTACTTCTGGTCAAAGTAAGTACCTTAGCTTTCATCCTAAACACTTTCTTCTTAACCAAGAGAGCCAACTACTATAGCAATCCAAATTGGTGTTCGTGTCAGATATGATGACAGTCACCAAAAAAATTCATTTTCTGATGGACTTAAATAGAACTGTGGGACTGTGGGATCATCAGCTGCTTCCAGGTGTGCCAGTTCCTTAGGAGAGCCGGGTTTTGAGGATCTCAGAAAGGTTGCTGGGAACAATCCTGTTGTGTAGAGTCATTACCTGCCAGAGGTAATGCTCTCAGGAGAATGATGTGGCTGAGAGCTTTCTCCTTCCTGCACCCCTGTCCCCACCCCCAAGGTTGTAACCCTGTGGGAACAATGTCACCCTGTTTTAGAGCAAAGAACAGTAAGAAGTTGGTGGAGTTGTCACATGAGCTTGTTTATTTCAGTGGAACGAGTTTTTAATCTATTCACCTACTGTAATTATTGAACACCTACCTATTAAGGCCATGTTGTGCTGGGAATAGAGCAGTGAAGCAGAGAGATGTTGACCCCATGAGCTACTTACTTCATCAGGAGAAGGGAAAATGAACGAATCCAGCCCCAAACAAATAAAGGCATAGGTTGATTTTAGGTAGTTGTAGGTGATGTGGAGAAAGTAAAAGTAAAAGGAAAGGAAAAGAGAGGAGGAGGGAGGGACTCTAGCTCAGGAAATCAGGGAAGGTCATTCTGGGAAATGAACTGAGCCTGGGGTGGGGGGCTTGTGAAGAGCAGGAGGAAATTTCCTGACAGTAGGAAAAGCAAGTGAAAGACCCTGTGGGGCAAATGACTGTGGTGCATCTGCATAGCCAGCAAGGGAGAAGAGGCCTTGCGGAGCTAGGCAAGGACTAGATCACATCACATAGGGGCTGGGAAAGAACTACAGAGATTTTTATTCTAATAGAAATCCAAGCAGTAAATTTTAAGCAGGGAAGGTCATAAGACCTGATTTGTAGTTTAGAAGGCCACTGAGGCTGTGGTAGAGAGAAGGGACAATGATTGGGCAACCACAAAAGGAGGAGCCTGGCTGGCAAGGCCTCAGTAAGACCAGAGACAGTGGACCACTGTGAGTCATGTAGTCTGCAAGGCTGCACTTAATCGTCAAAACCATTCCTCAAAGACCAGTTGGAACCTATCACTGCAACCCAGAAACACAGCAATTACTTGCCAGGAGAAAAAAAAACATATATTTAGCCAGAAACAGCAGTAATTATAGGGTAATTCCTCTTCATGCCCTGCTTGCTGACTTGTGATTGCACTAACAATTAACTGCTGTAAGCAAGTGATCTGCTCAGTCGACCAGCTCCTACATCAAGAGTGCAAGCCCTCTGCCACCCTCTACACAGCCCCATCCCCAGGACCGCGCATTTCCACTAGCAACGCATTTTTATACAGTGTCAGAGGTATCCAGAGTGGGTTTATTTCTGGAGATAAGTTTCACATATAAATTATTTGACTACCTTGACATAACTTAGTTATCCATCTCAAATCCTTTACCATTCTAAAGAAATGTATTTTACCCACTAGCTTATCCCACCATTCATTCAGTAGACATTTGTAGAATTGCTTCTATGTGCCCCATCCCACAATAGAAAGGAAGGAAATGAAAATTCACATTTGCCCTGCCAGATACTAACTCAGATGCTTCTACACACCTAATCTCACCTTTGCCTACTTTACTTAACCTCACCTTTACTTCTCTATCAGCTTTTTTTTAAGTATTGGGGCTGAAACCCAATGCCTTGCACATGCTAGGCAAGTACTTCACCACAGAGCTATACACCCAGCCCCTCTCTTGTTATTTCTTTTCCTTCTCCTGTTTCTGTTTTCTCATGACAGAATCACACTGTGTAGTGCAGGCTGGCCCTGAACTTGCTACGTATCGCAGAGTGGCCTCAAACTCACACTCCTCCTGCCTCAGTTTCCCAAGTACTGGGATTATAGGCATGCACCACCACATCCAACTTCATTTTTACTTTTCACAACATCCTAGAAAGTAGATACTATCATTCCTCTTTTTATAGATGAGACAGGGAGAGATCCCAGTATTGGTGTAATAATAACTGGTTTGTAGCAGAGCTAAGATTCAATCCAGCCCTGCTTGACTCCAAAATCCATGCTCTTTCCACTCCATAGTTAAAGTTCAAGGAGGTAGATCATCAGACAAAAGGGAAGAACTTGGACAGATGCTCAGGTCCTCCTCCATCAGAGAGAGATGTGCTCTGTAATGACAAGAAGGAAGTCGCATATCAGGGATGTCAGAGTCTCAACAACAAAGGAACCGTGAAAACAATAATAAACACAAAGAGACCTCATGGAAAAACACAGCAAGCTGTTTTGGTTCGCAGAATGAGTCACCCCCAAAAGATTTGGGAGAAAGGTTAGAAAATGGATGTGTTTTTGAATAATTATTCTTCTCAACTGTTGACTGGAGGCAGCATCCTGCCAGAGGCTTCGTGTTTATCATCCAGCTCCCTGGGGGATGTGGGAGGCGGGGTCTCCAGGGACTCCTAGTTAAGTTAAACCAAATGATGCCCTCACCTCCGGGATCAGGAAGAGGAGCCCTCAGGCCAGTGCTTCTCAACCTGGGTACCTGCACCCCAGGATTATTGGCAGGTCAGAGGATACAAAGAGACAGAAACCAAAGAGGACAGCTTTGTTTAAAAACTTGAACAAAACCAATAACATATTTGAAAAACAAACATTAATGTATTGTGGGAGAGTCATCCGTTTTATGTGAAATTTTAAGATAAAATCAAGTATTCAATTTTAGTGGACCCCTTCAAGCTTGGTTACCAGACTCTCACAGATCCATGATCTTGGCAGGGTTTATTGAGATGCAGCATGCAATTTATCTCAAATTTGTAACAAAGGAACTGGCTAGCCCCACCCTCAACTTTTACTGAGCCCTCAGCCTGGGCTAGGTTTGCTGCCAGGTCCTGTTTAAGATTAATAAGATATTAGTCTTGTAGCACTCCTGAATGTATTTCACACAGCTGCACAGTATATAATGTGTCATTGGGCCATGTGGGAATAATGACAGGTGCACAGAGGAGAACTAATTAATTCCACCTGGAGGGCAGTCTGTTAGCAAAGACAGTGAGAAAAAGGTTTAGCTGGGCAGGAAAGACTTCTAACGAGGCAGCGTGCACCAGGCCCCGCACCAACATGGTGCATGCCGGGAGGCACTGAGGCTGGAGCACTGAGTACCCAGCGTGGGAGGTGTTGGTCAGTGAGGTAAGTTGTTGCACCCTGGTCACATTGGCCTTGAATGTCGTCCTCAGAATCCTAGAACTTCATATTGGGAGGAATGCTGGGCAGGACTGAAGAGTTTAGAATTGGTAAGAAACACAGTTTGTTTTAGTTACTTTTTTCTCGTTGTTGGGACAGAATACTCGACACCCAAAGTTAGGGGAAGAAAGGTTTATTAGTTCATAGTCTGTAGAGGTTTTAGTCTATAGTCTGCTGGGTCTGAGGCAGGGCGGCATGGCAGAGGCAGAGCGGGCCCGGCAGCCAACCGACGGGCCGAACGGCAGTAAAGTAAAGTGAGGAAAATGTAAGGAATGTATGTAAATAAGCAATGTAAATAAGTAGCTAGTTAGTTTCTTCCTGTATCTTTTATCTAGGCTACCTGCCCCCAGGGCGGCCCGTACTCCCACCCCCAATCTCAGTCTCACATTCTTGATCCCAGCAGAACCATGCCAAACCGATCAATGGATCAATTTAGTAATCACACACTCTAGATCTAGCTATCTCTTACCACATGAGGCTTTGGGGGGACATCTAGACACAAACCATAACATTCCGCCCCTGGACCCCCAAAGACTCATGCATAGCCTATTATGTAAAAGGCATTTAGTCTATCTCTAAGAGTTGCCAAAGTCCTAACAGTTTCAGCATTGGGGAAAAGTCTAAATCTAAAATCTCCTCTGAGATTTAAGGCAAACTCTTAGCTGTAAGCTCCTGTATGAATGAAAAGAAGGTTAAACACTTCTAACATATAATGGCACAAGATAAGCATTATCATCCCAAAAGGTATAAATAGGGGAATATATAGGAACGGGACCAAAGCCATTCTGAAATCCAGCAGGGCAAACATTAATTCCTGTAGTTCTATGTGTAGCAATCTGTGGTGAAGTCTGAATTTCAAGGGGCTTGGGTGGCTCTGCCCCTACGGCACTTCTGGTGGTGGCAGCTCTCATGGCTTCTCTCTTGGGCTGGTTCTGTTCCCTCGATGCAGTTTTCCTCAGGCGATCCACATTCCTGGCTTCTCCAAACTTCTGGGGTCTCCAGTGCACCTTCGGCTTCACCTTCACAGCTTCACACACTGCCCTCTCAGGGGCACACTGCCTGGCCTCCCAGGCCTTCCTCTGAAATCTGGGTGGAAGCCTTCCTGACCCCACAACTCTTGCATTCTGCACGAACC
>PVJO010029982.1:0-16054 GCA_004026905.1 Hystrix cristata
TATTTCATTTGCTTTTAATCAAATAGAAGAGACATGTTAGAAACCTCTCAAATTTTAATTGTAAGTGTTCAGTCTTTTTGCTACCTTGCACATACATTATTCATAACACTGGAATTTACTGAAAAAATTTTAAATGGAATTTATTTTAACAAATTTGGAGTAGAGCTTATTGTAATTATCAGGTAATAGTGTCTTTACTAAAAAATATTTTACAGGGAATAATCTTTGATTAGGGAAGAGAGGCAGGATCTATCTGGGAAAGGGGCCAATTTCATTAAAGTTGTGAACAAAAACACGTGTGCCTGTGTGTATAATTTACAATATAATTACATAAATATGCATTTCATGGCTTAAATATTGCTACTTCTATTTTATTTTTTAAGGAATTGAGAGTCAGAGAGCTTGAGAGCACTGCCCAAGGCCATCAGAGCTCAGCAGCCCCAGGCGGGGAGTACAAAATTCTAAAAAAATGGAAGAAAGTGACTCTGGACACCTGGAGTCCAGATGTTGACTGGATTCCAGCTCTCCACCTCTTCCTTTATCTTCTCAGTTATGTGTTCACAGCCTGTCATCCTTGTTAGAGTCCAGCAGGGCGAAGTCTGTCTTTCTTGCTCAGCACTTCTTTCCAGGACCCAATTCAGTTCCAGGCGCCTATGTGAATTTAATATTTATTGCCTGAGACCAATAAATAGAAGAGCAAACACCCTTAACGGTGGTCTCGTCATCTAAATTATTTGAATTTGGGGGAGGGAGGATCATATATATTTCCTGAGACTTGAGTTCTCCATTTGGAATATAAGAGCAATAATATGTGCCTGTTGTATGAAAGAGAGAGAGAGTTAAGTCACTTAGAAACTTCAAGAATTCATAAACATTATATGTCATTAGTTGGAATATGAATCGTAGTTGTGATGGTTAACTGTTGTGTTAATTTGAGTAAGAAAAGCCCAACTACTTGGATTAGCACAGCTCTGGGTATGGCTGAAGGGATTTACTGAAAACAGAAGACTCGCCCTGGGTGTGAGTGGCACCAGCCAATAGATTTGTAGCTGGAACGGAATAAAAAGGGGAACGAATAAGTCTGCCTGCCATTTCTTCAGAGGAGCCCGGTTTTTGCCTTTGCAATGGACACCCGTCTCCTGGCTTCCAGTGGAGGCTCTTCAGGCTCCTGATATGGACTCACACTGTACTATTTAGATTGCCCATCTACCTATCCACCTATCTTCTGTCTTTACCATTCTTATCCTCCCAACGTTACTTCCATCCCTCACTTCTTACCTCTCCCTATTCTACTAATTTATGGAGAATTTTAGGAACCCAACACCTCTTCCATACTCTAGGCAAAGAAATTGAAAGTTCCTGTGATTTCTCTTGTTTGAGGGACATGAGGCTACAGGACCTGAAACAGAGCGGGAATGTGTCAAAGGGCTGAGGTTGTGGAGGCATGATGACAGGTCATGTCAACTAGTAGTCATTTAGTAACCAGTAATAACTGTGAGTCAAAAAAGCACCGGACACTTTACACCCCAAATCTTATTTAACTCTTAGGGTAAACTCTCGAGGATTATTACTTCTGTTTCATAGATAAATGCACTAGGATTTGTGAATTTGTTAGATAATACTCCTATTGAGTGGAGAAATTTAAATCTAACCCCCATTCTGCTTGAACCTGAAGGTCACAGCATTCCCTCTGTGTCAAAATTTTAGAATAAAACAAAATATAAGACTTATATTTCTGATTTTATTACAAGATAAGGTTTTATTTGCTGGTTCCTCTTAAGGTGTAAGCCAGAAAATTATTTAAAAAAAATACAAAAACCCAGGTCTTGAATTTTTGCCACGGGGCCTGTCTTTCTTTTTTGGGGGGAGGCTGCTGGGGCTGTCTTCCAATAGCGATCTCAGTTCAGATTCTTCCTGTGTCCTCCAAGGAGATGTTTACTATTTCGTTGGAACAGAGTCCAGGCCTGACCACCTGGCTCCTCTAATTTCATTTGTTTAGGCTGATAATGTAAAGATTCCTCAGGGAGAAATGACAGTGGACATTTCTGGGAAAGCAGAAATGAGATGCAGAGTAAATATCAGCAGAAATAATAAGATTAGGAAAAGTCAATAAGAGATGCTGAGCTAGGGAGGCCCTGCTTAGAGACAGATCAGTTGCCCCCAAGAAAGCAAAGCCAAGGCATAAATATGGACATGGCTGATAAGCAGAGAGAAGGTGAGCGTGGAGTGAACTACAAGGGAGTGAGCCTGCGCCCTTGCCTGACCCTAGGGAACATCCCGCCAGGTCACTTCTGAGCTTCCAAGGTATTGTTTTTCTTTTCTGAACCATAACTTCCTCTTTCAAAGGATAAAAGTAAAAATAAACCCTTAAGAAACGTAATACGTATCAATTCTCATCTTAGGCAGGGTCGCTGGCAAAGTTTAGCAGATATTGTGAAACAAACCAGATTATCTCACACTCCACCCCTGTTTAAATAATGTATATATGAAAACTACTTCATGTGAAAGTTTTTAGTGAAATGCTCATCTGACTGTTTCACATTAGGTCACATGGGTTATTGTCACATGGTGGAGTTAGTACAGAGTTCATAATTTCCTGTTTGTCCATGCAGTATATACACACACATACGTATATGGAGAATCACAAACATGCAGAGTTGATTTGAAATATGGGGTGCCAATTAAATAGCATAAAGAGAAAATCATTTTAGATTAGTAAACTTTTCTTTTGTAAAGTATGTTTTCTTTTTTAAATTTCAGTATTGGGGGCTGAAGCCAGGTCTTCATATTGAGTTACAACTCTTTTTTTTTTTTTTTTGAGACAGGGTCTTGTCAAGTCACTAAGTTGCCCAAGCTGGACTAGAATGTGTCACTCTCCTGCCTCAGCCTCTCAAAGTGCTGAGATTATAAGCATGTGTCAACACGTCCTTGCTTGCTTGTTCATTTTTATATTCCCTATGTGAATGTAAGCCTTTCATAAACCAGTTTGAAGCGCTGAGTCATTTTTGAAAAAATATAAAATATGCCCAACTTTGGGTATGTGGAATATATCATACATTTATAAAAGTTCCAGATCAAAAAAATCCAGCTTAGTCATAAAACATAAAGTGGGTGTTATATGGACACAACCACATTTAGAAAAATAATCTATTACCTCTGGGAAACCTTCATTATCTCCCTTACATCCCTACCTCATCTCATCACAAAGGTCACCACTAATTTTACTTTTGTATATTTGCATAATTAAATAGAAAATGCTTACTAGCATTTCTTCTAATTTGGCCTCTGAGGCAGTTTTAGGTATTTAAAATTGTATGCAAATCCAATAATGTACATCTGGTTTTTTCTTTGATCAAATGTCAGTGTACATGACATTTTTCTAATTTCTTAAATTAACTGTGTCTAGTTTTCATTGTTTAAAAATATCACATTTTGTGAAGATGCCTTTCTATGTCTGAGGGACCTGTTAGTTTTTTGAGGTTTTGGGTGCTGTGACGTTGCTGGGTGCTATGGCACGTTCTTTTTCCTCTTTGAGGGAAGATGTGCTGACATTTCGAGTGGATTTATGCCTGGGAATACACATGTACGCAGATTTTAATATTTAGTTTACAAGATCAAACAGATTTTTACACTTTAGTTAGCAGTTTATGAGACTGTTCTTCCAGGACAAGTCACTTTTCAATAGATGGACTGTGTTTTCATGGGTAGTAATAAAAACGCTAAACATCACTTCAATTAAAATATGCTCCTGAACCATGCTATGAGCCTCTTCCTTGTGGTGGGTCTGTGCCTCCAGCCCAGGAGAGCTCAAACGTCTGGATTAGCAGACCTGCGACATGACTTGGTCACTGTGCTTCGAGAAGAAATGCACCACTTAATTCTATCTTTAAATCTCGAACGAATGTCCTTGTGTCTTGTGGAAGAGATTTTAACAATCATTTTGAGGAGACATCGCACCCTATTAGGTGGACATGGCTTCCCTCTGGAGGGAGCCTGCTCCGGGGCAAAACCTGATCCTAGATCAAGCATGAGCAAGATGGATAGTGTTCTGGTGAAGGTGGGACGTTTTCATTGTGTCACCTCCTGTTATACTGAAGGATTATCTGTGTCCCATCTGCAGTTTGTGATTTTGGAACACAGGCATTTTATTTCCAAGGTTCTGTGCAGAGAATAAAACTATGAAGTGAGTTTCCTTAGCATCATGCTGCGAGCAGCTCCTTCCGATGTTTGGCTCTCTACCCCCGTCGCACGCGAAGAAAGAGGCAGGAAATGAAATTGAAAGGGCAGTGCTACACAAAGGTAGCTGAAAAACACTTTAAAAATTAAGAAAATGCAGTAAATAAAATTGAAAGATAGATAAGTGTTCCAGAACATACGATTCTGAAGACTTTGCTTAAGTAGAAAAATAAATGTCATGCCTTTGAATTGAATCATCAGAGTGTAGCGAAACTGATTTCTGTTTAAGGTTATTTCAACCAATTAATGCCAGCAGAAAGGACAGTGAAATATTCTGAATCATTCTCACTCTAATAAATACACACACTGAATTTTGCATCACCCATCAATTAAGTTTAAAGTGATTAAATAAGGAAATGATAAATACTTTTATTACCATGGTCCTAAATTAAGTATGAGAATAAGAAAGGATGAATTCTCAGAGCGCAGCATACATGTTAGATTTCAACTTCCCTTGAAATTTATGGGGATCTTCATTACTGACAGGATAATCTTCTTGATCGTAAGGATAGTGCCGACTGATAACAGTATTAAAAAATGTCAGAACTTTCATTTTATCTGAGGAAAGAATCGATTATGAATCGGAGGCATCTGAACTTGGCTTCCTCTGGAAACATATTCCCAAGTGCCGGGATGAAGACCCTGTACTGCCTTCCTTAGAGGAAAACTACAGAGTTGAAGACACTAAGCATACATTCAAGATTCCACTGATTTTATCGGGCTGGAGACCCAGGAGGGGGCACATCCCTCAAAGCTGACAGAAGTAGGCTGCCCTGTTTTAATGAACTGAGATTGAAAGTTTCCCTGCATGGTATCATTTCTCTTAGGGATGTTGAACGCAATGCCCTGTGGTATTTTCCAATGTGATGCACAAGATAAAAAAATCAGTAAGTGCATGTTTAGAGAGGATGGGGCAATAGGCAGTGATGAGGATGAGGGATGGATAGTAATTAGTATTTATAAGAGTATTCAGTGTGCTAGATTATACAGTTTATTATCTAATGTATTTCCCCAGGCCCTGTGCCTCTTATCATCATTTCAGATAAAACAGTGAAAGAATCTGATAAGAATAAAAATAAAATACCTAAAAAAACATGTCTTGCAATTTGGAGAGGTAGGACTCAAATTTGGAATTTTCTAATCAGTTTTTTTAATATTTTTTCCTCTAAAACACACCAGTTCTGTAGATAAATGGTGATTATATTTTTGTAGTAAAAATTGCTCTGTGAGGCAAGTATCATTATTTATTGCAATAAAATTTTAAGAAAATTTAACTTTGGGGAAGGAGAAATGTATTTCTATACTCTCCTGGAAGTAAAACATTTCATCATCTTTTTAATCAGGCAGAATTACATATATTTTGAAAAAAGATGTCAATAATAAAGTTTGTAAGAAAAAGGCACAGAGTAAACAATAATTCCTTCCTTGTCCTTCTCGTGATTGGACTTAAATATTCTCCAAAACTTCTTTTGCATCTTTATTCAGAATCAAAGAGGGGATTGAGCCAGTGGCTTGTGCCTGTCATCCCAGCTACTTGGAAGGTTGAGGCAGGAAGATTTCAGGTTGGAGGCCAAGCTGGGCCATTTATTGAGACCCTTTTCATCTCAAAACAAGAACAAAAAAGAGAGCAAGAGAGACCAAACAGAACTGGAAGAAGGATGCCAGAGCCAGCCCTATTGCTGATATGGAGAGTTGCCCTTCATTTGTGGAGTGTCCAAATAGAGAGACTGGAGCTAACAAGCAGAAGAATGAACTTTCTTGTGTACCTCACGGCTACATGACACAGGAACTTGAACTAGCTACTGATCCTCTGATTTCTGAGTTTCTTAACTGTTCTCTTCTGAAAATTAATGTGTGTGCCCGTCCTGTGGACTGACTCTTAAATTTTATATCTGACTATAGACTGGCGCAATATTAAAAAAATCAGATCAGGCAAACACAGAATTCACTCATATTTGCTTAATGAATAGTTTCATTTCTGATTGATTATCATTGCAGTTGAATTGATTTTGTCTGTAGAGGTAACCTTAGGAACAACATGAGAATCAATGAGACTGAAAAATGCTTTGAACATCTCTGAAGAAGCCAGTCTTGGACTTGCTATTATTTGTCTAAACTATTTTCTACCATGCCAGTTAATACATTCTTACAAATGAAAAGACACAATCAATATTATTTTCTCTCAGAAGTTGCAAAGAGACTGCATAATAAACAACTAAGATTTTAAAATGAGCTGCCCGTAGGCCACATGGAACAAAAATTTCAGCAGGTAAACTTCAGAAATGATACACAGAAAAAATGCTGTGAAAGGCAACATATTATAGGTACGAATGCAATAACACAACAAATGTTATTGCACAGTGAAAGTGAAAATACAACCAGAATATGATGAAGGGAGAGGAAGAGGGAGAGGGAGAGAGAGAGACAGAAAGAGAGACAAACAGTGAGACAGACAGGGATTGCATGAGCTGAATTAATCAATGGAAGATGTAACTCTGAACATGGAGTGGTAATTTATGGAGCAGTAATTTATGGAGCAGAGTAAAACATCATACTAAATGGGTAAAAGTGCACTGACATGGTGCGTGTTTGGGAACAGTTTGGCTCTCAAACAGAAGTATTTGTCGAAATTTTGTTTTTGTTTGTGAACACTGCATCCAGTGACAAATATGGCCGCAGCCATCTTTCCCACACCACCACAAACATGGTCGTCTTTTCCAGAATCATGGAACGAATTAAGTTCATGAACTGAGGTACCAGTGTATGTGGAACTAGCTACATGACATTATTGAAAATTGAGGAGAGCATTAATTTTCGTTCCAATGCAGCTGAGAACCATTCTTCTGTTGAGGAAGAGGAAGCTATCTATGAGGTTTGATGAAATTCACACATTTTTAGTATAGTGGGGAAGGAGAATGGAGAAGGAAGGTGGCAGAGATGAGTAGAAAAATTATTTAGGAGGATGTTGAGGACAAAATGAACTTGGAAAGAACATAAGGTAAAAAAGAGCAAAAGATGCCGAATATCGACCCAGTTATGAAATTATCAACCTGCGTTTCATTCATCCATCTGAGCTTGGCATGGTAAATACCTGATCTTGATATTTCAGAGAATTGTTGTAATGACTAATAAAATTTTACACGTCAAAGTGAATTTCATAATAAATTATAATACCTAAATTCATGTCAGCAGTTGCTTTAGTGAATGTAAAGAAATACTTAAGCACCAATGTATGTAGAATGTACCAATACATGCTCTTGGTTTAAAATAAAAAAAAAAAAAGAAATACTTAAGAGAGTTGGCAAAGCAATTGAAGATTATGCAGACAGCATGAAAATGTAAAACTTTAATCATATTAATGTGAAACTTTAAAGTCTATGTGTCACTCATGGCCCACTTACACAAAGCCTCTACTGAGGCATTGGAACTTGTAGTTGACAGGGACTGTTGCAAGACTGGCTTGTAGCTACCTTTTGAAAAGGGTATGCAGGCAGATCAGTGACGCTATAGGAACACTTCTCCCTGCATGTAGTGCCATGATTACCTCTGATGTTTAATTCCATTCTTTCTGAGGCCTCAGGATCCAAGGCATCTTTTCGTCCTGGCCTGAGGCAGAGCTATGTGAGTTGGTAGGGTTTGAATGTTCTGTTCGTCTTGCCCATGTTACTGAAATTGATTCCATTAGCTTTCTGTCCATTTAGCTCTAAAAATCTCCCCTTGGTGTATCATTCTAAGGAGCAAAGTTTCAACCAGAATACTGGCTTTCTTTGTTACTGAGCTTGAAGGAAGTCTGAGTAAATCTCTCCTCATAAAATTATATGTAAAGAAACACATAGAAAAGGTGAAAATGCAAAAGATTTACAATTTGACTTACGGTTTAAAGATTGCTTATATTACCAGGTGCTGAAAAGGGAAACACAGGAATAGTGCGGTGTAAATTTTCATCAGACTAAAGAATTTTTAAAAGACATTTCAGTATTTGGAATTCTTCAGAAAAATAACAGAGAGAAAGAGAAAGAGAGCGAGAGAGAAAGGGAGGGAGAGAGAGGGAGCGAGAATGATAATGGTGATATGCTAGTGATGATATTTAGGAAGAGATTTTAAAGTTTTAGCTCATATAACTGTGGAGGCTGAGAAGGTCCGCAATCTGAAGTCTATGAACTAGAGACCTGGGAAAACTGGTGGTGTAATTTGAAGCCCTCGTGGCTAGAGAGACAATGGTGTGTAGATTCTATTCTTGCTATGATGGTCTGGGATCCGGGAGCATTTCGGTTGTTGATGCTTTTTGGTGCCAGGATCAAACTCAGCCTTGAGCTTGCTAGGCAAGCACACTAACCACTGAGCTAAATCCACAGTTCCATTCATTTTGAGACAGGATCTCACTGCATAGTTCAGGCGGGCCTTGAACTCACTATGTAACCCAGGCAGGCCTTGAGTTTGCAGGAATCCTCCTGCCTCAACCTCCTGAATGCTGGGATTACAGGTGTGTGCCACCATGCCTGACAGAATCAGAAGCACTGAGAAAGGAGAAGGTCATATCCCAGGTGGAGCAGTGAGAATTAATTCAACTCTCCTCGGCTTGTTCTGTTCAGGCCCTCTGTGTATTGGATGAGGCCCATCTACATTGGGGAGGCCATCTGCTGGATTCAGTCCATCAGTTTCAATGCTAGTTTCTTCTGGAAAAACCCTCACGGACACACTGAGCCATAACCTTCAGCCAGTCAGCTGGGTATCCTGTGATCTGGTCAAGTTGACACACTGCATTAACCACCACAAGTGTGCACAAACCACTGGTGCACACGTATGCACAGACACGTCCATAAACTCTCATCTTGGTCTCTTCTGTTCTGGAAAAGGCAGATAGGTACTTTTAAAATGGTAACCCTTCAAATCTAAGCCGATTTTTGTAGCACTCTTTTCTTTCTTTGTCTCCCTTCTCCAGGAAGCCAGCCCTCATCTTAATTAGTCTCTCCCCTTGAAAACTTTAAAGGACTCCCAAATAATGTATAATAGTAATCAGAGAAGGGCAAGTGTTGGTAATTGTGTTAGATTTTCAGAGAACCTGTGGTTTTAAGAGAGTGGATTTAATGGAGGACATTTACAGATTACAGTATTCACCCAGAAGCCAAATGCAGAAGGTGCCAAATGTCCATCTAGGCACTGGAGACCCAAAAGAACCAATTGAGGGCTGGGAGCCCACAGCACTGTCCCATGTACGTCCGTGTCTGCACATGATGACTGCAGCCAGGAAACGATGCTCGCAGCAGAGATGACAACCAGAGCTCCCCCGAAGCAACAGCAGCCGCAAGGCCCCGAGCTCCTTCCTTGACGAGGACAGCTGAGCCCCCTCCAGAAGAACCAGCCCCAGCAGAGCTTCTCCTGGGAAACAGCCCGCTAACTAGCTGCGGCTCCCACTCTGTCTTATGTTGCATCAGCAACAACCCTCAGGTGGATCTCGTACACCCAGCATCACATCAACTCAGCCCAGCTGGGCGTTCTCGCGCAAGTTGCCCATATTAGGTCTACCACAGTAATCTTTGGAAAACTGATTAACAAAGAGGTAATTGGATTCTAGCTAAAATAAATGAACAAGCAAGCGTGTATGTGTAGTTCGAATATCATTTCTTATTACTTATTAGAGCTACAGTAAAATATTTCAGAATTTTTAGAATTAAGCAACATTAATAAATGTTCACATTTGTTTATAAAACCGTGAGTACTAAAACTTGAAATATTTCTTTGGCAGCAAGAGTCAGCGTTGTTATATAACTATACAAGATTAAGATATTATTCTCCAATTACCTGTGGGTAGCATGCTGAGTTCAGAAATGCAAGGTGAATAATGTTTTGCTGTAAAACTGAAGGAGTATATTTCTTCCCTAAACTGCAACAGAGAGCTGGGCCGAGTGTGAGAAGGGGGACTATGAGACTGTGAGATGGCAAACAGAAGGAAACAGGGGCTGTTAGATCCCAGGAAAACAAGCGCAGGATGGACAGCGAGGCCAGGGCTGCTCTAAGCGGTGGAAGTGGGAGTTGTGCTCAGGGTCAATTAGTCGGGAGCTTTCTCCTCAGTGAGTCGATGTTTGATCTCTCACCAGAGTCGATCATCTGACACCTGACCCTTTACTGAACTCGTTACGCTCCCATTTAGCTCCTGTTTCATTGGGCTCCGGATTGCTTTTTGCAGGTGCCTCACACCTACTAACGCAAGCGCAGCCCAGCAGGACAGAGCATGGGCCACGGGTCGGTGTGCGACTCTCCAGCCTGCTCAACACCGAGGGGCCTGCGCCGGGAACAAGTCCGTTGGCCTCCTCGTCCCTCGGGTTCCTTCTCTGTAAAATGGAGGTAAGAGCATTTTCTACCATATGTCATTGTTTTCACAATTAACATGCTAACTTACGTGAGGTATATAGAGTAGTGTCGACGTATAGCACCTGCCGTCTGTATTATTTGAACTCCAGTTCACTCTTAATGGAGCGCCTGACCAAAAAGTGCAGAAATTACTTGGAGAGTATATTTTCAGCTCATCTTCTAAGTAAGACATAAATATAATAAAAATAAGAATTCAAACTTTTTCAGTATTCAGATCATTTCTCATCTGGAGCTGTAGAAGCTACAGTGTATCTTCAGATACTTCCATAAGACATGAGGCAAGATAGTCCATCCAAAAACATCAGCATCAGGGCAGGGTGGCATGTGTCTGTAATTCCAGTACTCTGGAGGCCAAGGCAGGAGGATCACCATGAGTTCCAGGATAGACTGGACTACACAGTGAGTTCAAGACCAGTTTGACTACTTAGAACTTGTCTCAAAACAAACAAACATCCCCAAACAAAAACAAAAACAGCAGCAGTAGAGTCCCTAAGCTGGCTGTGTTGCTCACTCTTCACTCACATGCAATGTACTTATTCAAGTACAATTTATTAAGTGTTTCCTACATACGGGGTACTTTGGCAGGTGCTAGATACCCCAAAAATGAGTTCAGTTTGTCTTTCAAATTTGAGAGAAGAAAAAAAATATAATGAGATACTGACACAATCGCAAAACAATAGGTGGTAAAAATCAGAAAACTAGTAAGTGCAGAATGACACAAAAATTTGGGATACTTACCAGGAAGTTGCAGAAGTCCAGAGAAAGAAATACTGGGTAATTCAGAGAGGAAATCTGACTGGTTTGACTAACTTTTTGAGGCTAGGCTTGGAATAATTACTTAAGAGACTTAAGCAGGCGATTAACAAGGTGGTATTTTATGATGCAGAGAAGGTAGCAACAAAGGCCCAGAAACACAGACATCTCTTTGCTGAAACCGCCATTCAGCTTAATTAAGATACAGCTGGTGTTAATTGGTGCTCTGTAATGCTCTGTACGACTTGACTCAGCTCAAGAGTCTACAGATCTACCTATTTGGTAATTACTTAAATAGAGACAACAGGTTTGTAGGGTAAAGCTTCTTAAAAGCACAAAATCCATCACATTTAAAAAAGCGGTTGATTTACAAACTCATTCTTCCACGTGTACATATGGACTCCACAAAGCAATACATATAATAATGTTTTTAAAGAAATATGTATAAACAATGTCTGCAAGTGTATTATTTCCTAGCCATGTTCAGAACTGTGTTATTTCAGTGAATAGATGTGTTGACCACGCTGTAATGTGTGCATAAAAGATGTTCCAAAGAATGTTACACCCAACAGTGTAGAGCTGAAAGCTTTTTCTTCAGGCCAGGAATCAAACAGGGCTGTCTATTTTCCCCACTTTATCCAATATCATCCTGCAAGGTTTAGCCACAGCAATTAGGCACACACACACACACAAGGGCATCCAAATCAGAAAAGAATTAGTTAAATTATCTGTTTGCAAGCAACATGATTTTATATATACCTTATCAAAAGTTGTTAGAACCAACAAAAATTTTAGTGACATTTCTGTACACAAAATTTACATTTAAAAAATTGGTAGTGGTTCTATACACTACACTATTGGAATACCACATGGGAAAAAATACTTAGGAAGTGAAAGATCTGTACACTAAAAAATATAAAATATTCATGAAAGAAGCTGAGGACATAAATAAGTGCAGATATGTAGATAGTCTTTTTTTACAGATAAGTTCCTCTGAGAGACATTCACACTCATAAGTGTCTGCTGATATCATGGGAGACTGGGAAAAAGTAGGAGTGAACACACTGTGGATTTTCCTCGTGTCATTTTAAAGTTTTGAAAGCTAAATTGACAGCTTTAGGGGGAGAGGAGAGTCACAATGAGACATTTTACCTTCTCTCTGCTGCACACAATTAGGACCCGCTGGAGCCCTTGATAAGCCAAAGTTACAGAAATCTCTGCTGAACTTGAACTGAGGCACATGAGAAGACTTTCTTTGCTAATTCTTAGTGAGTGTAGGAAAAAAAACCAGCCTCCAGAGGCCTGTCCTGTCACATGAAGAGCAGAACAGATTAATGGTAAGTTTATTTGAAAGTATTTAAAAAGTTAATCTCAGTTAGCTAAACGGTATCTCTCTCCCAGATCACTGTGTGTGTGAATGACCATCACGTGTGTGCACACAGGACTTTCCATTTCATATAATCACTTACTTTTTCCAAATATTCCAAATTGTTTTAACCTCCCCCTGGCTTGGTTGAGAGACAGGTAATCTCATGTCTCCTGAAAACTTCATTATTCAACACTTCTAAATATCTTAAGTTTCATGACAGAAAAGGTAAGAAATGAAGAATCTTGTCTTTCAAAAATGTTCGCAGGCTTGGTAAAATGTGACAAGTGACAGATTAGTTATTAAGACATGCATGCTACTGACACAACCCGTCTCCTTCCAAATAGTGAGCTAATACTCCAGTGGCTTGAAAATATACTAAACTCATTCCTGAGCAACTGAGAGTAGCTATCATATATCTGTTAAATATTTCATAAAGACAAGACAAATAAGGTAGAAATTACCTAGTGGGCAAACAGGATACCCCCAAGCAGTCAGAAGTTGCCATTAATTTTTCCTTTGAATAATTTATTTTCCTGCTATCATCCAGAATATAAAAATGTATTCAAGGTCTCTGAAACATTTCATCTTCAATAAAAGCTGAGCAAAAATCATAGCACTGTGTAAGAGATAATGATTTAATATTGGCTTAATAAGCCATTGCATACATTATCAATATTCTCACATTTCTATTCTTCCAAGCAAACCCTCCTACAAGGTACAATATCTTTTATAGCACAGTACATTCAGATTTTTGCTCAGTATATAGTTATTTTTATCTCAGAATAATATTATCTCAGGAACAAACTTTTCATTCTTCCGGTAGACATTGTGTATATCACATAGCTCCTTACTTATCTTCTCACAGACTGAAAGGTAAAATATAGACTCTTGAGTGTATTTATTTATTTATTCTTTATATTGTTTTTTCTGGAAAATTGCATTTTTATTCTCATTTTTTGTTGATCTCTTTTTCTCCATCACACACACACGTGAACACACACACTTCCTAGATCCTTAAAACACTGCATCCTGTGCTATGAAGGGTTCAGGTTTATTTTCAATTATTCCACACTAAGAACACAATGAAATGGTTTATGTTTCTTAGACTTCGTATATGTTCTTGAACTTTGCATTTGTTTCTGCCTCCGATAACTTTTAATGTCCCATTTAGTCATCCTAATGTAAATATCTCATTTCTAAAAGTGCTTTATATATGATTCAGTGTTTGGAATAGTCTTTCGCAAATGTGACTGTTGGGTCTATTGTTATTTTTACCATTTTTTGTGTCTTCTCATCCCAACTGACTTTCACTCTTGGCCATTCCCTTCACTTTAATGTTCCTCCTTATTCCTAACTGTTCATTTTGTAGGTTTTGCTGAGATGTTTCAATGGAATTCTGAAATGTTCCATGTCTTCTCAACATGCATGTGTATTCATACACATAACTAACCATATACTTATGTTCTATGCTTTATGCCTTTCCTACGCTTCACTCAGGTTGACAGTTCCATGATCAAAATGCACTACACTTTGAATTAGGCGAGCACACAACTTTAGCTCAGTACACAAGAGTATCGAAGTGAAGATTGTGAAAGTTTCATCCTTGGAAGCTCTTTTCATCCAGGCACCACTCTTCATCTACTACCCAATGTTGACCATTTTTAATCTTAAGCAAAATCGTTCATACCCTGTCTAATATATCAACCACACTGTGGCAGGTAGACTATGATTTTATCTGCTAATAAAAACTCAACCTAATAATTTATGTTAAAGCCAAGTAACATTTAAGTCGAGGCACACAAAAAAATAAACAGGACAATGATAGCCTAAAGAAGGGAAGATCATCCAAGAAGAGGAAGTTCCCATGCCTGCAAGTTTGAGGCGTGTCATAGGGCAGGAAGAAAGTGACCACTAAACATTTTTCAGCTGAAGAAAGGTGCAACTGTGTGCATCTGGGATGTCACCCCAACGCCCACAAATTGAAGGCTTGGTCCTCAGCTGGGCTCTCTTGGAAGGTGGTGGAAACTCTTAAGAGGCAGGACCAGTGGAGTTTTTTCTAGATCACTGGGGGTGTTTCCTCTAAGGGGGCCGTGGGACATAAGTCTCTTCTTCTCTCTGATTCTCGGCTCCATGAGAGGACAGCTTCCTCTGCCACATACTCCCACCATGATGCTGCCTCACTATAGGCCCAAGAGAATGAGGCCAACCAACCCGCACTGAAACTTCCAAAACTGGGAGCCAAAGTATAACTTTCCTTCCTTAAGTGGATTTTCTCTGCTATTTTGTTGTCCTAACAGACTAATTGAATGGAAATAATCAAACTTGTGTTTTGATGGGATGAAATTTGAATTGACTTATTACGGACGGCAGAGGACCAGTTTGGACAGAGTGATGCAGAATTTGGGGAGGAAATATTTGGAGAAGGACATCCATGGTGTCCTCAGCCTGGTCCTGTTGCTATCCTAGTTTCCTTCATACCCGTCTCAGGTCATGTGACATGTCACACCGTGTTTGCACTGTCTCGCCTCCTAATTACCCGTCTCAGGTCATGTGACAAGTCACACTGTGTCTGCACCGTCTCGCCTCCTAAATAGAAACACAACATATTATCAAATTACCTTCAGCCACTTCACATTATTTCTATAGAACGTATTTCCGCCACCACTAAATGTATAATTTGTATAAGTGGTTTCACATTAATTCACATAGGAAGTGACTGTATTGTAAAGGACTTTGGTGAGGACTTTCTGGCAAGTAACATGAGCACTGTGATATTTAGATGTTTCTGTGTATCTTCTCCCTAACTATAATACACTAGTTCTTTTACCACTGGTAGGAAATTTCTTGTAGGGTTATGAACTATATTTCTGTCATTTATTAAATGTGCAACCTAATTTACAAGTTGGGTAATATTTCTATATCTGTTTCCTCATCAATGAAATAAGGATAAGAACCACTTACCTGATAGGGTTTTGTTAAGATAGTGTATTTGAACATAACTGGAAAAATAGCAGCTATACATATAACAAGTACTCAATATATGCTAGGTCATATTTTTCTTTTTTATTATTATTGCACTGTTCCCATAGAAGTAAAAACAGAACACAGACATTTAAGAAAGAAAAAGGAAAATGTCTTTAATCAGTAAATGTACACATTATACAACAAAACTTCCAAGTCGTGGAAGCGTGGCTATGAAATACAGGGCCATTCTCTGTTTCTGTTTACTTTTTTATTTTTAACTAATGTATTTTTATTAGTATATATTTGCAATACATAATGATTACATTTATTATGGAGAGTCTGTATATGTCCATACCACAT
>PVJO010029983.1:0-15999 GCA_004026905.1 Hystrix cristata
GTCTGGCAATTTGATAAGGATATGCCTTGGTGAGCTTCATTTTTTGTCATGGTGTTTTGGTGTTCTGTAAATGTTGCTTACTTGTATCTTAAACTCTTATCATATTTGGGAAATTTTGTTCTATGATTTCTATAAACACATTCGTAACTCCATCTGCGTTATCTTCTAGAAGCTTTTCTCTAAATCCAGTTAGTCTTAGGTTGGTCTTCTTAGTGTGGCCTAGTATCTGCTGGATGGTCTCTTCTTGTTCTCTAAAAATTTTTTGTGCCTTTTTTGGATACTTCTTCATACATAACTATTTTGTCCCCAATTTCAGGAAGTGCCTTCACATTTGCCATTTCTGTAATTTATGGATTCTATAGTTTTTTTATTATTATTATTACAGTTGTCTGTGGCTGATATCTTTTTGAGGGTCCTATATCCTTGTTGAATCCACCATTCATGTTTGAAGCATTTTGGTCAGCTCATCCAACTTTTTACTTATTTCTCCCAAATTCTCAATAGGCATATTGAGTGGCAATGCTGTGAATTCTTGCTTCATTTGCTCTTCGAACTTGTCTGATTTATTCATCCTATCAACTTTTCGTAGAGTTTGTTTTACAATCTGGGTTTTTGCTTGCCTCTCTGTTTGTGCCCCCTTGCTTTGCCTTAGGAAAGCTGGGAGAACTTGTGGGTCTTCTGTTCCTTGCTTCCCTAAGCTCTTGTGTTCATGTATATCCATTTGCATTGTTTATGATACCCAGGAACTCCAGATATTGGTATAGAGAGAAAGCCAGTTGTTATCCACTACTATGTTACCATGCTATAGTAGTAAATTCAATGACACCAATGGCAAAAATTGCCAAAACCTTGGAACTACTCATGCACATCCTTTAACCAGAAATAAAAAGACTATTATTTTAGTGCCAACAGACCACCCTTATAATATTTCTGACCACTAGTTTCCCTGAGTTTAAGCGGTAGTGCCAGAAGTCAAAATGCCACTAGATTAACTACCTTCTCCTTTGGGACTACCCTTTCTAATGATTTCACCCTCCAGGTCCGATCTCCCTCAGTGGAATACATTCCACATGAACTTCCTGGGAACTTCCTGGTCTCATCCCAGGTCTCCCAAGAAACCTCACGAGATTTCTATTTAGCTCCCCCCAGGGAGCTAAATTTTTAGCTTCCAAAATTTCTGTCATGCGGTCTCTGTGATAAGGCAACACTTCAGTCCTAAAGCTAAACTTTCCTGGGTGTTGGTCTCTTCTTCAGTCAGGTGGGTCTGTTGATTGTCACCTCTTTAGCTCTATGCTGAAAGGACCACAGGAGCACCCATCACCTTATGTTCCTCTAATCAGACCCAGGGCCTGCTTCCACTGGGCACACAGCCCTCAGCGTGTGGTTGGGGGAGGGTAGTTGTTAGGTGGGTCCTGGAGTCTGCTCCCTAGGATGAGAATGCAGCACCCAACATGTCCCTGGGGTCAGGCCATTATTTAATGTCATTTATTTTTGAAGGTAATATATGTCCAGAAATTTATCCATTTCTTCTGGATTGTCCAATTTCCTAGCATATTATTTTTCATGATAACACTTAATCATTTCTTGTGTTTCTGTGGTACCAGTTTTAATGTTTGATTTTCATCTCTAATTTTATTATTTTGGCCTTCGATTTTTTCTTGGTTAGTATAGCTAGGTTGTCAATTTTCTTTTCTTTTTAAAGAACTCTTTGTTTCATTGATCTTTTGCATTGCATTGTAAATGCTTTCATTTATTTAAATTTTGATCTTTATTATTTCTTTTTTTCTACTGATTTTGAGCTTTTTAAAATTCCTTGAGGTGCATCATTATATCATTTAAAAACTTTCTATTTCTTAAATGTTGTCATTCTTTGCCATAAATTTCCCTCATCCTTCTTAGCACTGCTTTTGCTGCATTGTACAAGTTTAGTGTGTTATTTCATTAAAATGGTTTCAAGAAATATTTAAATTTCTCTCTTGACTGTCTCATGTTTTATTCAATATTTACTTACTTATTTGTATAAGTTCTGAATTTTTTTCATTGTGAATTCTACTTTTAGTTCATACTAAGATATGATATTATTTCGATTGTTAAAATTAAGATTTATTTTGTGACCTAAAATATGGTCTATTGTAGAGAAAGTCTCATGTGCTACTATGAAGAGTATGCATTCTGATTTTGTTGGATGGACAGTTCTGTAAATGTCTGTTAAGTCCATTTAATATATAGTATAATTTAACTCCAATATTTCTTTTTGACATTTTATCTGGATAACTTTTCTATTGATGAAAGTGTGATATTGAAATCTCTCATGTTAATTGTACTGGAGTCTACATCTCCTTTCAAGTTTAGTGGGATTTTAATGATTAGGTTTTCCAAAATTACATGCATGTCATTATCTTATTGATCTTTCTTTCATTATTCAATGTCTTCCATTCTCTCTTTTTAGAATTTTTTACTTTAAGTCTGTTTTGTTAAATTAAAACATAGCTACTTCTGCTCATTTTAGATTTTCATTTGCTTGTAATATCTTTTTTCATTTTCAGTTTGTGTCTTTACTAGTGAAGCGAATTTCTTTTAGGCAGTATATTGTTCAGTCTTAGCTTACTTTTTATTTCTTTTTTTTCCCATCCATCCAGTTTCCATCTTTTCATTAGAGAATTTAGTTCATTTATAGTCATTATTATTGAAAAATAATGACCCCGTTTTGCTGTCTTGTCACTATTCATGATCATGATACAGTGCAAAGGATGAAAGATTAGCCAGAGTCAATGTCTATATCAAACTCCAAGAAGGCCCAGAGAGATTGCCCTTATCAAAGTTCTCAGAGTGAAAGAGTCTCATAAAGATAGCCCCAAACTGTAACTTCTGTGCCTTTTTATTGATAGAACCAGGAAGCAAGGTAAAAGGCAAAAGAAAAACATCTGTGCAGGAATTCATGTAGGGGACAGGGGAAAGACAAAGGAAAAACAGGGGACAGTCAGGGTGGTCTGTTACATGACATGTTAGATTGGAGACTAAGTAATAAATCAGAGTATGGGGAAGAGGATGGCCAGAGCACTTATTTCTTAAGACAGTGGGTTTTGATTGTACTTGAACTTGTGGCCCTGGAGGCTTTTAATCTCTAACCATGCATTCTGGAAGGTTTTGGGCTTGTGGCCCTGAAAGTCTCTTATCTCTGTTTATCCATCATATACATACCTCTGGCCAATTGCCCCACAGATTCCTCCCCACTACCACCTTTTTTTTTTTTTTTTTTTTTTGGTGCTGGGGATCAAACTCGGAGCTTTTCACTTGCTAAGCAAGCACTCTAATCACTGAGCTCAATCCCCAGCCCCCCTTTTTATTTTGTACACAAGTTTGGGAAAGAGGAACAGGGTGAAGAGAGGAGGGATATTGAGCTTGCTGGAGAAATGTTATCATGGCATAAGCAGGCAATGTCCACTAAAATAGTGTACAGTCTACGGCCATACCACCTTGAACATGCCCGATCTCGTCTAAAATAGTGTACAGAGGGCTCTTAGGACTGCAAGAAAGAATAAAAGAAAATTATTCTAATATCTGTAAGAATCCAAATGTGTAGGTTGAGATGAAAGAACTAGTTTGTAGTGTTGAGCCAGTAGACAGCATTATTGAGTCTATCTAAATAATGTTATCAGACTCCACTTGAAGCTCACAAAGTTGGGCCTTGTGGTGGACTGATATGATCGACTTGAGCAGGAATTCCCAGCTGAACTGAGTCATTGTGGCTCTGGGTGTAGAAGATCCACCTGAGGATTGTTGCCTACACAACATAAAAGAGAACAGGAGCTGAAGACAAGAAGCGGCTGTTTCCCAGGAGAAGTTCTATTGCAGCAGGCTTCTCTGAAGTAAACTTGGCTATTCTCATCACAGGAGGAGCTCAGGACCTTGTAGTCAACAGGAATGGCTGCTGTTTGCTTTGGGGAAGCAAACGTCTTCACCCCCACTGTGAGCATCATATCTAGCATACACTCTTCCGAATTTTAATGCACACACAGATGTACATGGGACATTCCTGTGGGTTTCCAGGCCTTGATTGGATCGTTCATGTCTCCAGTGCATAGATAAATGTTCTGAATTCTTCCTGCATTTGGCTCGCACATGAATGTTGTAATTTGTAATTGTCCTGTATTGAATCTGTTCTCTTACAAACCATTGACTCTAGAAAAGTGACTAGTACAGGCCTGCATTCATCCCTGGAGACCAATAATTTTTCTGTCTAGAGTTATATGAAAAGCACCATGGAGAAAGCATTAGACCTCCTCCCAATATTCAGAATGATTAAATTGAATTGGAGTGGTGTACATGAGATAGTACATGGGGCAGTAATCATAGATGAGCCTCCTATTTGCCCAAAGATCTTGTTCACATACACCAAGCCATCCTACCATGGATTTGAGACTGTCCAGTCTTTGTAAAATGTCCTCATTAATATTGATTTGAATTAAAAACCCAGAAGTCAAATTTTGAAAATAGCCATTTGTGGTCTGGGCAGTTTGGATGAAATGAAGGGTTATGGCTGCTGTGACTGCAGTAGCTGCCAGTGCTGCTGCTGCTTAATGGCAGACTCAGAATTCCAAAAAATTGCTTTTGTCTGATATGTTCAAGTACTGAAGTAATTTGTTCAAGAGCAGAGTCTCCCATCCAGTCATATGTAAAGATAGGTGGGGAGCTAAGCTTCCTCCCTTAGCCTAAGCACTATAGTATTAGTAATATTTAATTGAGAAATATTGTTAATATGGAGTGATCCTTGTGGAATTTGCAGGCAATATTGAGGGCCTTAAAATGTCGGTACTGAGAAGTGGGTGAAATATAAACAGTGAAATTAGTCTCTTCCTTAGTAAGTACCAAAATATATGGGCAGGAAGTACAGATCATTACATGATCAGAAGTAATTCATGTGAGTTCATTCACATGTTGATAGCTGCTAGTTCTGACAATGCAAGGGAAGAAGTGAATGGCTAGGTGCAATACGGATTTCATGACGGGAATGATAAGTGCCCAAGGAGAGGCATAATAAGGGTCCAGCAAGTCCAGGATTCTGGGAATGTGGGCTGCCACTGTAATTAAAAGGCAAAATATAATTCCAGGCAAAATCAAATCCTAATACTACCAAATTATGAGGTCCCCAATTTTCTTTGATAATTTTTTTTTTTGTGGTGCCGGGGGAGGTCCCCAATTTTCTAGGATTAGATAATAAGCAAGATGAATAATGGAGAGATTGGTAGATCAATATGAAGCCCACTCCAAATCTAGGCCATCTCATATAGGCACTCTGCTTCTTTGACCATTTAATATGGCATGAGATTAGCAATAATCAGTATAACGGTTGTGTAGAAATCCTTACATATATTTGGTTTCTACTCTTAAGAAAATTTTAAACTCATTTAACAAGTTTTATAGGGTACAATAGAAATTAAGGACATCTCTACAGCTCTGATAAATTTAATGTCTGAAAACAGACATTATCCAATATACAAGTGTATCTCATTTATATAATAACAAAAATGCTTGTTTGGTCAAGGCCAGTAGATGTAGATCGACTTTAAATGTCAGGACCAAATTTAAAGAGATAGCAAATTTTGATCCTTGTATACATTCAAGGTCTAAACGTACATTGTATAAAAGAGAGTGCCTATTAATTACTTTGTAGATCTTAAAGTTATGTAGTCTTAACTCTATCGACTTAACTTTAAAGCTTAGACTGACAACATAGTTTGTTTTTAGATGTGTAAGTACATATATGCCCAAATATAAGTTATGTCGCAAATTAAGGTAATAGTTGTTTATTTCACCAATCTTTTTTACTTCACCCATCTTTTTTATTTCACCAATCTTGAACTGATTATTGAACACATTTTATAGGTTAACATTTAAATCTCTTTAGTCCTTAAAGTCTGCTTTTTGGTAACAAAAGCCTAATAATGAGAACACAGGAAACTTATTTTAGTAAAATGTAAAACCTTTGCTTTTAAATCTAGTTTTGTAAGTGTAACAAAGGGCATTGTAATATTTTTAGAAACCTATATTTTTTAGATATAGAAAACTTAACCTTTTAATTAAAGTGAAAACAATTACTTTACATGACCCATCATGCAGATAATACTTTTTAAAAAAGCTATATATATTTGACTGTATATATATATATATATATAATCTTTAACCAAGAAAAACTCCTCAGTTGTGGTAAACAGACAATAATAGACATTGCATTTATAAAACTGATTTTTTGTATTATCTTGGTTACCTATAAACCTGGATGCAAATACATTATCAACCTTAAAGACATCTTTACTCTTAACAACTGATTAACTTAGCCTACTGTGAACCACAAACATTTGAGATAATGTCTTTTGTGTTTATTTATCAATAAGCCAACTGAAGTAGAATTTTTGGAAAATAATAAATAGCCAAAGTTGACATGGAGAAATATATATATACATTAACCTGAATCACATATAACCTTTATGATATCAGACTTTAGGCCTGTTATTTGGAAGTCCTGTGTAAGTTTTGAGACTATCAGTCTTCACGTGTTAATGTTTTCAATAAATTTGGCTATCCTGAAAACCCACATAGACAGTTTTTATATGGAAATCTCAAAAAGAGAAAAATAAATAAAAAGAAATTTTTGCTTGCAAAAGAAATATTTTTCTTAAATGAAACAGCTACAAGTGTTTTAACTGGTTAGTAACATAAACTAGACAGATGGACAAACACACACAAGATGATTTAAATCAGTGTGTACTCTCAAATGTATTGGCCAGGTTGAACTACAATAATGCTTTTATAGTTTTCAGGCTTTTGACTATAAATAGACTAGTCAGAACTTTTCTTATAGGTCATCAATTAACAGACATCTCTGGTAATAAGTGTTAGAAGAAAAAAAAAAAAGTTTTACACCTGTGAAAGCAAAGACTGTTTCTAAGAAGGGACCTGGGGTGATGGTTTATCTTATTGGAGTAGCCAACCATACAGGCTTCTTGTCACTGTTGCTGTGATAGCCATGGTTTGATAGCCACAGCTGTTAGACAAAACAGCTCTTTTGATAACCACATGTAACTCTTCCCTCTAAAGGAACAGACTGTTAAAGGTAATTTCAACAATCTTATTTTCAGAGGGGTGCTCAGGCCAGGTTTGGGTGAGGAAAAAGAGTAGGTGACACTTTTTGGCACTAAGTATTTGTTTTAGTTACTTTTCTCTCATTGTTGGGACAGAATACTTGACACCCAAAGTTAGGGGAAGAAAGGTTTATTAGCTCACAGTCTGCAGAGGTTTCAGTCTATAGTCCGCTGGGTCCGAGGCATGGCAGAGGCAGGGTGGGCCGGTGTGACCGACCGACCGGCTCACCGGCAGCAAAGTAAAGTGAGGAAAACGCAAGGAATGTATGCAAATAAGCAATGCAAACAAGCAGCTAGTTAGCTTCTTCCTGTATCTTTTATCTAGGCTACCTGCCCCCAGGGCGGCCCGCACTCCCACCCCCAATCTCAGTCTCACATCCTTGATCCCAGCAGAACCACACCAAATCGATCAAAAGATTAATTTAGTAATCACACACTCTAGATCCAGCTATCTCTTACCACATGAGGCTTTGGGGGGACATCTAGACACAAACCATAACAGTATTCCAAAAGGTGGTGGAAGAAGGCCTGCCAAGGCTCCAGTTTGCCTGCTGCAGATGTCTACCTATGAAAGTTTTGTCACATTTTGAAAAGAAACAAAGGGCGAGAAGGCATCCCTGTCTATTTCTATTGCTCTGTGCCCCTAAAATTTATCCCTGGCTGGTGCCAGGGTTAGCAAACTAGAGGTACAAGAAGGGGTCAAAACTAGATTTATCCACTCTTGCCATCTGCCTGGGCTCCCTTTCTCATTATCCTGTGACCATTAGATTGTACTTAGCTATAGGCATTCCTTTTTCAGCCCTCAGTGTAGCTCTAAGAATGGTTGCTGGCCTGGCAAGATCTTCTGAAGAGAAAATTCATGGCAAGAGAGAGGCAGTCCTCTGGGGACTGGAGCTATGGCTCTCCTTTAGTACCTGGTTCTGTTTAAAACTTTACTCAACTCATAAGTGCCCCTATGAGTGTTCTTATTCTATCAATGAACTCATCTGTGCTATAAAAAACAATCGATCTATCCTGTGGCCCAAACATAAGCGAAGGTCATCTTAAGTCTAAAAGGTTACAAGGAAGGCGAAACTCACCATCCTGGAAACCTGGTACTATGATCCAGCAGCCAAAGGGAACAGAATTACCTTGGGGCATGAAAACTAAATCCTAACCATCTCGAGGGCAGAAAGACAATCAAGACCAAAAAATTTCCAAGGGTGTGTCTCCAGTCCTTCCAAAACATGCCTCCAAAGACAAAAGCTACAATTGACTCCAACAGCATTGCCAAACAGAAAACCAAGATAGACTTAAAGGACAGATTGCAAATGTTCCTTTAAGCTTTATTGTTTTGGGCTCATATATGTGTGTGCTTTTGGAAGTAGCTCTTTCTACTGTCAGCCAGAGACTGGTTCATTCCATTGTGGCTCAGGATGAGTGTCTCTCTTGCCAGTCACATGAGAAACACCTGCCCAGTTATCAGGTCACCCAAAACCCTCATGTGTACCTTCCTAGATGGGCATGAATTCTAATTCCCTTCTAACCCAGGGGTGGTGGTTATGTAGCCTATAAGGGAATTCCTATCTTTGGTGCAGTTATAGATCATCACTTATTTTGTAGATTCTAGAAAGCTCTGGAGCTTCCAATTGGAAAGGAAGAGAAGAGTTCAGATTTCAGGATTGCAAAGAGAAGTATCCATGTCCTGACACACATCCCAGACAGAGGTGAATGTCCAAAACCTGTCTTATAGCCTCGGGCTGATCCTCAGACACACCTGCGCAAGCTGTCAGCCAAAAACCTTTCTAAAAGCTGTCTGTAATAGAACCATCTCATAAGAACTGAGCAAGTCAACTAAAGGATACAAAGCCCAGTTTGCAAAAATAAAAATATTCCATCACAGAAACCCACATCACAATTTTCCTTGCTCTCAGCTTTTAACATGGAGCCAGCAAACAACAAAGGCATGACCAACCAGCAAACAATGGATGACAATTTTTGATTACCTAAATGAATCACAGTATTTACAGGCGCCATGAAAGAAAAGCTAACACTTACTTATTTCCAGTTATCTCAGTGAGCCCTCCAAAATGATGCAGGAGAAATATAATTCCTAGCCATTAGGTATCAAATGTGCCAAGCTTGAGGAATGAAGTCATGAACCAAAGGAAGAAGTTAGGAGAGTTTTATTGGACATGAGGAGAGAAGAACAGCTCCTGGATTTCCAGGAAGGGCCCCAAATGGGGGGCCTGCTGAGGCCCTTTGTCAGAAATAATTTATGCAGTAAAGTCACAACGTGGGTACAATGTGGGTCAAACTACAATCAACCTATAGGATTACAAGTATAGCTGCTTAGCTAATATTGATCCAATAGGGAAGCAATTCATGTAGCAAGCCTACTCGGAAGGAACAAAGTCATTTTTGGCAAGAGGTGGGTCCGGATGTTCTGGTCACCCACCTGTGCAACTGATGCCTATCTGGACTTATTAGACCAGGCAGTGTTAATTATTACATAATTTCCAGTTACTGTTTATCCCTTAGGGAGGCATGTAGGCCTGGCCATTGCATCTTTATCTTGAAGTCTGGCCTTCTGCAGATGCTCCTCTAGCCATAATTCTGACGTCTATTTTTTCTGCTGACTTCCTCGAGAGCCCAGTCCCTCTCTGACTATATATTTATTTGCATCTGACTTAGCTGCCTATAATACTATGTTAACTCACAAAATAGAAAAAGAAACTTCTAAGACACTTTCTATGGATCTAAAAACCGAAAAATAAATACACCTTTGAGAACACAAAGTCTACAAAAATTACTTATCAAACTGGTTCGGAAACAACTAATGAAACGTGAACTCTCCCTTTTCCCTTAACCTCAGCAGTTCTCCCAAATTCCCAAGCGATGCTTGTCTCCTGATGCTGGTTGCTTGGGGATGTGTGTGTTCTGTTTATCCTTTGAAAGCGTCTCTCTACTTCAGCTCCATTACCTTGGACACATTCAATCTTTTCTATATTAAACCCTAAATATTCTAAAAATGCATTTTCCTTCAAAAATTCATACCTGCTTCAGGTTTAGTCTTTCTGAGGCTGAACTACACCCCCTGTGATACAAAAGTATTGCCCTGAGGCAAAAATAGAAAGTTTGGAAGAATTTGTGTGATTCAGACATGACGGTGGAATAGTAGTTGTCCTGGAGCAATGTAGATATTATTTGTCTTTTGGAAAGTTGTTCAGTTATGTGTCTCTTCTCAGACAACTTCTGCCTTGTCATTTTTTATGTTGTGACAAGCCAGACATTTAAGAATTGTGTACCTCTGTATTATAATATACAATGTAGACTAGTGTTCCTTCACCTGAGTGGAATAAATTGCATGTTCCCAATGTATGTTTCCAAAAGTAGATAGTAATGAATCACTCATGAACATACACACACACATGAATAGAATTATCTATTTGTATAAGGAAAATTTTTATTTAATAGATTATTGTGGACCTCTGGGGTCCGTGAACCGGGGGCACAGCGACATTGCAGAAAAAAGAGAGACAGGACAGCGGGGCACAGGGGGCCAGAGAGGAAAGACTCTAAGGTAAATTTTATTTCTTCAGTGAAAACTTATATAGGGCAGGGTAAGTGCAATACATGGCAATTCTTTAAACTAAACAGAACCATATGGAATGTGTAGGTAATCTATCACTAAGTCAGTGGGCCAGGAACAAAACTTTAAGGTTGTAAACGATAAACTATTTGTTCAGTGTACTAAGATCTTATCGAGGCTGCACAACAATTTACAAACCTCAGGTGGGAAAGATAAGACCTCTACAAGGCGTCTGCTGTTTCCGACAATGTCCCCTCTCCCAGGCTCCCTAGGGTCACCTTTGACGCTGCGGCTGTGAGTTTTCTCAACTGCCTCAGGATATTCCTAAGAGCACAAAGGACAAGCCCTCGACAGGGCTCCGAGAGTATCTTACAGATTATAAGCAGACAGACATTAACGATAGTACTTAATACTGATACAGTAATAATAAAATGTGGTGCAATCAATGTCATGTGAATGTGTTGTCCTCCTCTGCTTATCTCATCTTTTATCGTACTTATTCTTTTTGTCACAATGTGACATCACACGATAGCTTTGTGATGAGATAAGTCATGTATCAAAGCAACATTAAATTTAATCATGTTACTGAGAGTGGCACATAATTTAAACTTTATCAATTTTCACTTCTGGAATTTTAAATTTAATGTTTTGGGGCCCTACTAAAATAGCAAAATGTGAACATGTGGATAAAGAAGGACCATGATTATCTTGGCTGGTGCCACATTTGAACTAGACAGAGAAGGGCAAAGATCACGCCCCAAAATCCATGCAGCCCTGCATCAAAATTTTTGCAAGGCAAATCCAATGCTTCCATTTTTGTGCATTTAACTGATACACTTGTGAACATCACAGGCTTGTACTGCACACTGGTGGCTCTATATACCTGGGGTCACAATGTGACCTCATTCTTATCACTCAGGATTCTGTTTCTGAGAACCATATTTTGTGGATTTTCTTTAGAAATCAAGGAAGGGTGATGAAATCCTGACACAGCTGCATATTCAGAATGCTATTTATAGATGATTGACTCTACGGCAGGAGGTATTCTGTTTAACATTTCCTTTTATAAGAGAAAAATAATTATCTGTAATAGGAAATAGGGAGATACATCTTTCAAAAATGGAAAGAGAAGCAAAAAAGGGATGGAAAAAAATAGAGAGCAAATGCAAAGGGCAGGTAAAAAGAACTCAGATGTGTTAGATACATCAACCACTTTCCAAAGATGAAAGTAAACAGTATACGCTGCAAATATATATTAATAAAATTTCTAAATCTTTAAACAAAATTTTTGGTTTTGTGATTTTTTTTTTTACCATCAGCATGACTTGTTGGAGACATGTCATGAAACTTTGTGACGCACACTTCTGGGTGTGTCTATATGGACCCTTGTACTGAAATTGTTATGTGGATCACTGATCTGAGTGGGAAACAACTGCCATGAGAAAAATTGGTGCCATCCAAAGGACTGGGTGTTGGTGGATAAAGTAGAAAAAGAGGCTTCTGAATATTTGCGTTTTCTTTTAAAAGTATGATTTTTTTTCATGTTGTCTTCATGTAAGAACATTGGCATGATATTCTCCAGAGTGTGCAGTCTTTGGATGCAGACTCTTGTTAGTGGTTGTTTATGGGGCTTCAAATCCTTCCCCCTTGGACAGTGACTGACTTATTGGTTTCTCGGGTACTGAGGCTTCTATCTTCTTCGTCTGACCAATCAGCCGTTCCCCAGGTTTAAGTCCTTACGTATCTATTGTGGTACTCTGATTATACAAGGAAATCTAAAAAAAAAAAAAAAAAAAACCCTTCATAACAAGAAAAAAAAAGAAAAGAAACTCGTCTATACATGTGTTCCACTGCAGTACATCAACTACATAACATAGCATGGAACACGTGATAGAGTATAATGAGGTTGGTGCTGTGTACCTGCAATTTCAACAAAGTTGAGTGGTTACAGATGTTCCTTGAGGTACAAAGTAGAAATACTTGAACAACCCAAAAAAGTTGAAATAAAATATATTCAATGTGATGGTTGATAGATGGTGTCAATTTGAGCAAGAAATGCCCAACTAAATTGGCTTATCGTAGTTCTGGGTGTAGAAAACTCACCCTAGGGAGGATTGTCACTAGAAGGGTATAAAAGAGAAATGAAGATGGAAGCATTGCTCCTTTTTCTCTGGAGGAGCTGCAGTCTTCGCCTTTATGTTAGATATTGTCTCCTGGCTTCTAGTGCGGAATCTTCAGTCTTCCATCACTGACACTTTGGTTCCTGACATAGACTCATATGGGACACCTCAATGAGCTCCAGACCTTTGACTGGACCCTCTAGCTCCCCAGTGCACAGACAGACTTTTTGCACTCTTCCACTTCTGACTCTGTTTATGGCCATTGTAAGCCAATCTTGTAAATTCTTTTATTTTTTATTTATTTTTATTTTTTAACCAAGAACATGTATCGGTACAATGTACATATAATGATTACATTCATCTCATTTATTTTGTACCTGTACATGATGCATCTTGGTTTTCCCCCCTCTTCCCCACCCCTCCCCTCTGTTCTCTCTATCTCTATTTACAGCAGGTTTATTCACATTTCTCCATGAATTCCCTTTCCCCTTTCTAATTCCCTTTCCCCTTTCATAAATTCTTATATATTTTTATATCTTGTATTAAACGATTCTCTAGAAATCACTGACTGATACAGATTCTGGTACCAGGAGTGGCTCTAGAGAAACAGAATAGTAAAGATGAAACTCTTTAATGGCTTTAGGGCCTCCTGGAGCTTGGGCTCTAATTTGATAAGACCTAAAGATGCCATGGTCTTTCCTTCTAATTCTGTTGGAAATACTGATAGTTCTTTGTGTGAGCTGTTTAAAGTAATACTTGATGTTGACCTATTTGATTATCCTAATTTACCACTTGTTGGACGTAAGAAATTTAGTGCCTCCATATATAAATCTTTTGAATATTTTTGGCAGCGTGGGAAATATAATGATGCTGCCTGGTTGGTCTTAGCATCTCTGGACAGACTCGTGAAGGAAACCAAAGATCTCAAAACATCCACAGGAAATCAAAAATTGTCTGAGAGAACAAATTAATAAAGAAAAATAAGATTCAAATTCAAATTCCCAGTTCAAAGATTCAAATTCCCAGCTCTAAACACACGTAGACAATGTAAAACTTTCTATGTGTGTCCTGAAAGAAAAATCTCTCCTTTACCTGCAGGCCTGAGATTGCATAAACCCAAACACAGGCCCTCATAATTCAATTGGCTGAAATACAGCATAGTTTTAATGCTCAGCATTGAAGGGTATCTGAGTAAAGGTGACGGCACTGATGAGAAAAGACTGGGATCACATAAACTGGGCTGGAGTTGTTTAGGACGATCCTGATGAGGCTGAGGATTTTGGGCTCTTAAACTCTAATGAAATTATTTTGCCGAAGGAAGAGATTTCCTGACCCACAGTGGTGGAAGCATCCCTACAATCACCCCCTGTGGTGTTGGCCTCTTCTAGTATACCTGATGAAACTAATCTTGCATTGATAAAGCATGATAACGCTAACACTACTCAGGATGCACCTTCACCATCCACATTTGCCTCCAGGCCTATGATCAGGCTCAAATCACAGAAGGCTCTTAATGATAAGCGACATAGTGTGACTCACGAGAAAGTTAGCTATTCTCCCAAGAACTTCTTGAGTTTTCTAACTCTTATAAGGAAAGGCCTAATGAAAAAGTGTGGGAATGGATTTTATGGGTGTGAGATAACGGTGGCAAAAATATGCATCTGAACCAGGCTGAGTTTATTGATGTGGGCCCATTAAGCAAAGACTAGGAATTTAATGCTGCAGCTCATGGAGCAAATAAGTGTTGATACTTTACTTGGCTAGTTACCAAAAGTATAGATCAAAAGATGGCCCACTGCGAATGAGATAGAGATGCATGATATTCCGTGGTTTACTGTTGGTGAGAGAATTCAGAGGCTTGGGGAAAGGGTAATGCTGGCATTTGTCATATCAAATCTAATCTCCCACACTGGGATGATGCAGACAAATGTACCCTTCACTAACACTTTGAGAAACAGATTTGTGAGGGGAGCACTGACATATTTAAAGAGCCCTGCCATTGCTCTTCTTTGTATGCCAGATTTTAGACTGGGGACTATCAATTGGGAAATTTAAGGGCAATGAATTTTTTTGGATCCAGGGGTGGCTGAGGTCAAGTGGCAGCACTTAATCAAAAAAGACGGGGTGCACATACTGTAGTGAACAGCAGAAGCAGAATGATGATCAGAATAGTCTGACACGTGTAGACCTATGGCATTGGCTGCTCAGCCACAGTGTTCCCCAAAGTTCTATTTAGATGGGAAGCCTACAAACATGGGTGAATGAACAACGACTTGCTTCAAATTGTAGTAAGAGGGAATTATGGCCCCGCAACTAGTTCCTGGACTTAAGCCACTTTACACAGCCAGAATCCCTTGAATGAAAGGGAGACCAGGTCCCCTTGGGAAAGACTGGTGTATCAAAATTTTATATGGTCAGTCTTTCTCCAGTTCTTCTCCAAAGGGACCTAAGTCCTTTAGCGTGAGTAACTGTACACTGGGAAAGGAAAATAATCAGACTTTTAGGGACTACTGGACATGGGATCTAAACCGATTCCAGCAGATCCGAACATCATTATGGCCCTGTATAACAGTAGGGGCCAATGTAGGGCAAGTGATCAAGGGAGTTTAAAAAACGTCAAACTCACAATTGCCCAGTAGTTCCACAAATCCATCCTGTAGTCGTCTCCACTGTTCTAGAATGCATAATTGGGATAGATAAGTAGGGGCAGGGAGTCCTATAGGTCAGGAAAGATAGGACAAAGACCTCACTGAGCTTTATTAAGATCAATAAGCACACTTACTAAAAGCAGTTTTGTCCCTATCACTAAAAGCGGCTTCTGCCTTCACAGGTAGACTCTGCAGCAGTTAGGGTAATCAGAAAGACCAAAGAGGCAAATGGTAGCTAGACTGAGGAGAGGGACAAGATGCCAGGCAACACAATTACCAGAAAGGCCAGCCTTTTCTCACCTGACTGACAGAATACTACGAGTGTGAAAGGAGACAGCCACCTAAGGATTCTTATTTAGTATGTAATGCACACACACACACCCCTGCATATATACACATGTATGTATGTTCTCATTTTAACATCAGTCTAATATTACACCGGATACACACATGTACACATGTCCCCTTCACTTAATCATTAAGTAAGCTGCCTTTCTAATAGAACCTCTTCCTTCACT
>PVJO010029984.1:0-16062 GCA_004026905.1 Hystrix cristata
CTGTGCAGAGGCTATACGTGCTTTTCAAAATCATATGGAACACAAGGATTCACAATAGTTTGCAAATTTTATCAAAAATAAAGTTCCCTTAACAATGCAATTAAACGAGAAGTTAACAATAAAAGATAGGAATAACTGAATACATTTGGAAAAACAAACACACTCCCAATCTGTGGGTTAAACTATGAAATCTTTAGAACTGAATGACTCTCAAAAACACATACATATCAAGATGTTTGATAGCCAGAGCAAATGGCACTTAGGGTGAGGTTATTTTTTGAAATAGAGTTATTAAAGGACAAGAAGATATTGTGGTTCCACAAGATCTCACCTTGCCCGAATCTGTATTATTTCTTTTGGTGTCTTAGCAAAATGGTTAAGAGCACGTATCTGCTCACACAGAACTTGTCTGTGACAATAGCAGTTTCTGAGCTCTTTCCTATTTATTGAGATCCTGTGATGGCATTACTACTTAAGTGAACAAAAATCTGTTCTTTTGAAGACATCTCTGCCTTTATTAATTTTAAATTAAATTGTAATAGGGTACAAAGATCATAAATAAAGGTTATATTTTCCTTGGCATAAGAGATCATTTAATACTTTCTAGTTTACTAGTTTGTTCATTGTTTTTTCCTCTTCTAGATTTCATAGGAAAAAATAATTACATATTTTCACCATTACAATTTCCAAAAGATGCCATTAGAAATCAAGATTATCTGAGGTTTCAGGTATTGCAGAGTTTTAAAAATTATTCTTATCTTCAGATTTTCTGAAATAAAAATAAGAAACATAAAACATCTAGAAATAACACATTAATTCATACAGATAATTTATTTCTAGAATGATTTCTTGATATTCTTTCCTAGTGTGTCCTCTTTGATAACATCACACTATCCTTTTGAGAAGATAGCTTTGTGTTGATAAAAGATAGTATTCTTAAGATGTATTATCAGGTAATGGCAGTTGCAATACTGACGTGGTGTTAAAACAATTCAAAGTAGATTTCCATCTGTGGGATTCCTGGGAAATCTGTATAGTCGGATTATCAGTACAGTCAAAGAACTATTGTAGGTAATACACAAATATTTTAAAACACAATTTCTTTTTAAGATTTAAAACATACGAATGATTTTGGGTAGCCTGCAGTGAAAACACATGGAGTAATCCTTTAATATTATATTGAAAGTCAGAGACTGAACATACAATGAAAGAACTGAACAAATTTTGCTGTTGAAGTAAAATAATATGGATACTACATTTCACAGGAAAATAATTTTGAATTTCTTGTAAGACAAGGGAGAAAAAGCCCACAAAGGGCCAAAGGAATCATGACAGGCTTTTTTTGAAAGAACATAAATTTCTAGCCAGAAGTTCTAAGAGAAAATTGTCATATGTACCTTTATATAAAGGAGAAACATAAAACTTCAACAGTTTTGAATAAAAAGCAAAAATGCTGTGTATTGTTCTTTAATAAATGTCAAGGACATAGCCTTAAATAAGAATTCAGGTAAAAACCATTTTTATGGGAAGGATCTATCCTACTCCTTCTTCCTCCATCACTTCCAATGAGAGTTGTCACACTTAATAACAATAACAAAAGTGAACCATGCACATAAAAAGTCATTGTTTAGCCGAAATTCAGTCTTAATTGGGTATACTGTTAGTATTTTTTTTTTTTGGCAATGCTACCTCTAATTCATTTAAATACTTGGCCCTGAATCCAGTGCACTCCATTTAAAGAACAATAGCTTTTCACATAGGATGGTCCATTGGCAAATCATAGAAAAGCACATTATTTACCTGCTTTCCAATTACAAAAGAAATTCTTCTCTTTGAGTACTTTACTTGAGGTTTCAGAAATTATCATATTATTAATACTAAAAGATTTTAGTCATTTCTAAAAGATTATCTTATGTTACAATAAAGAATATTTGTTTACGATCTAGACAAATTTAAAAAAATTTAAAAACTAAAAATGTTCATTAGAAGACCTTATAATTTTTATTTTATTATTTTAAAACTATAAGCTTGATGATTACAGATGAAATTCTTTGTAATTAACAAGACTACAATATAGAAAATTACTTTTTATTTAAAAAAAATTTTTTTGGTATTGGGAATTGAACTTAGGACCTTGTACTTGCAAGGCAAGCACTCTAACCACTGAGGTAAATCCCCAACTCCTATTTTAAAAGTTTCATGATAAGTGTAATACATAATTTAAAAGGTTAAGGAGCAAATTTTACATAAAAGTTTTCAGAAAGACTTCAAGAATGAAAACAAAAGTCAAAATATCTACAGAACACCAGGATTTAAAATATAAGATGAACAAACACATGATAATTGTCTCTATATTCATATCAATATAACACTTACCACTTTATCATCAATTATTAAAAATATAATGTAGTCTCTTATTTATGCTTAAGAAAGTTGAGAAACAGTCTTATTTTTTATTTTTCCAAAGTATGAGTCGGATAATTTTTAAAGATGCTGTTAATTTACGAAACTCCTAATAATAAGCGTCCTGTTAGAAATTTGAAAAAACAATTTAACTATACTCATCTCATATTTGATATATTACTAAATTGCTACTGATTTGTATTTTATATACTATGAAGTATAAAAACAAAAAAGTCCTCAAAATACGAGTGATTATGTATTTCTTAAATTGTCATGATTTTACAAAGGTGAATTTAAAATATGTTATCTGGCAAAAACCATGAAATGTAAGAAATGAATCACATTATTATAGCTCCAAAACATGAAATGGAGTAGACCTGTTTCATTCTGCATCTTCTGCTGTTATGTTGTACATATTTCAATGAAGTTAACTGCTGTATAAGGATTCACATCACTTACATTTTCATTATTTCAACCACTTCTTTGTTTCATATGACCCATACATTTATTCCTGGACTGCAGCTGACCTGACAGCTGATAGATGGCACTGAACAAGTTCACATTACGTCACACCCTCCTCCAATAAGTGCAGTAGAACACACAGACATATAGTGGAAAAGGTGGAAAGAGGGCAGGCCACGAATGATGGGAGGATGCATATGTGCATTTCTCTTTTCAAAGACACAGGGTTAGAGCAATCATTTCCTTTGTTGTGTGAAGACACTAAAGTTAGAGGTGCCAATAGTATTTCGAGGGTGGAAGAAGCCTTGAGGATCATTTAATTTACATTCTTCATTTTATAGATGAAGAAAGCTCAGAGGAGTATTAGGTCTTGCCTAATATTGGACATACTGTATACGCCTCGGTCGTTATGATTAAACTCTTGGTGTTTTGACTCTGAATTCTTTGTTTCTTGTATTCTGTCAAGATGCTGCGATGGTTTGGATAAACGTCACCCCAAAACTCGCTTGTTAAACATCTGGTCCCTAGCTTATGATGCTGCTCAGAGATAATGGAATCTTTAAGAGGTGGGGCTGGTGGGAAGAAGTTGGGTCACTGGAAGGTATGCAGTGGAAGGGTGTTATATTCCCTTTCCTATGACTAGGACATTATATCTAACACCCATATCTTACAGAAAGAGAAGTCTAATTTGGCTCATGGTTTCAGGATATTCAGTCCATGCTGGCTTCAAGGTTGAAACTTCATGGCAGAAGGGCTTGGTGGAGCAAAACTGCTTAGTTCATGGTGACCAAGAAGTGGAGCAAGGGATCATAGGAAAGGAAGGGATAAGGGAACCATGTATAATACCCAAGATCTTGCCTCATGACCCACTCGCACACATATAGAAGGGTGCTTTGCCAACACCCTAGATGGCCCCCAAGCCAATCAAGCTGACAGTTAAGCTTAACCATCTCTGTTCTTTCTTACCTAACTGCCATGATATGAGCACCTTCTCTGCTGCTTTCTCCCACCATGATGTTCTGCTTTATCACAGGCCCAAAGCAACAGGGCCAAAGGAACATGGACTAAAGTCTCTGAAGCCATGAGCCAATATAAATCTTTTTCCTCACTAAACTGATTGTCTTGGGTATTTTGTCATGGTGACAGAAAGTGGACTAATAGATTCAAAGTCATTTATTAATTAAATTGTTTCCAAAAATAATGCAGATTTTAAGAATGACCAAATATGAAAGAATGCTGAATTTTTCTTCATCTGGTTAACAGTGGTCTAAATCAAAATATTGATTCACTTAAATAATGTGGGTTAGAAATATTCTCTATATTTATAATTTATAATATAATTTATCATTTGGTTTATAAATTCAGATTTTATATGAAAATAGTGAAAATTATTGTGATTTTTCAGAACACTTTTGAGTCTTATTTGAATTGCCCATATGAAAAGAATAAGGCAAAGAAGTTTACATGTGCTAAATTTTTCTTACTACAATAAATAGCTGGTTCTTTAAAAATGTTTGCTAAATTTATAAACACTCTTCACAATATATAGTTCTACCATAAAAAAAGGTGTTTAAACCACCACATTTTATCATTTTTCTCACATTATCACACCTCTAAATAATATTTTGCAATATCATAAAACATTACGTATTACCAAAATTACACTTCAAAAATCTTACTTTCAAGAGTTGTTCTTTTTCAGGGAATGATGAATGTATACCCACATGCTGGAAAAGAGAAGGTCTATACTGTATATATAGTTCCCTGTTTCGTTCTTTACATTTTTTCTAGGGAAAAAGAAAAACAATAATCTTCTGTAAAAACCCCAAATCTTTCTTTCTATTGCATTTACTGATAGCAAGATTTTTATTGCATTAGTTTTAGCTAGAGTTCTATGTTTATATTTAAAAGATTAAACAAAAACATTTAAGTCTTACTCTTTTTCATAAGACTAATAGAGCAAAAGAGTTGGAGTATGGAGGATTTTAACTAAAGACATGTATTTTTGTAAACTCTTCCTTTAAAAAAACAGGCTACAGTTGTATCAGCTATAATTTTTCTCCCTTTTCCTTTAATTATGAAAATTTAAATGAAATCTTTAGTATTTTCCTTCTATCTATTTCTGTCACATTGTATTATTCTGTCTTTCCCTTTCTATATTCACTGATGAATTCTGTATTGAATTACATCCTCCTTGATATCTTCTTAATAATAAAAGTATATGACTAAAGCAAAAGGTCTTTATTTTATTTAATGGAAAAACTGGATAATCTCAATAAAAATAAGAATGAGGAAGATGATTTGTGGTATTGCTCATATTAAAAACAAGTACCTGTGCCTAGGAAGGTAGCTCAGTGGTAGAGTACCTGCCTCCTATCTGCAAGGCTCTAGCTTCAAATCCAGCACCACACAAGCAAAAAGCATTTGAAGTGATTATGATCACTATCTAAGAATTATTTTATAGACTCTATGTAAACTAAATTGGAAAAATAAATCTCACTTTTATATACACAAGAATATTTTAAATAGCATTTCTACCCAATAAGACAAATAAAAAAATATTATACTAATTGTTTCTATAACTGTAAAGTAATTTAACGATCTTAGAGTTAATTGAACTTGAACTAAATTAATATCAGATAAAATTAGTTGAGCAGTTAAAATTTAATACAACAGTATTTGCTAAGCTATCGATAAAAGTTGTAGTGGAAGAGTAATTTCAAATGATGGCATCCCACCAAAAAAACTCCCCAAATAGCCTGTTGACAAAATAAAGCTGGGTTCATTGCCTATAGCAGTAGGGGAGGACACAACTGGACGGAGTCCTGGCAGTATTTGTTCAAATCTTTTGCCTGTGTTTTAATTGGATTGCTCATTTACCTATTGTTGGGTTTTCAGTGTTCTACATGTATTTTCAAAGTAAGTCTTTCAGAGAACATAGAAATTACAAATATTTATCCTAGTCTGAGGTATCTTGTCATCCTTTTAATAGTATCTTCTGCAGCACAAAAGTTTTCCATTTTGATAAAATCCTTTCTGTTCCTACTTCTTCTAGTTTGCTGAGTGTTTTCTCATGAATACACGTTGAATTTTGTCAAATGTTATGCCTTAATTGATAAAACATATAGCACTTCTTCCTTAGAATCTTAAATTGATGGATCACATTATATGATTTTTCAAATATTAAACCAGTCTTGCATTCATTAAACACCAATTGGTATATACGTGTAGTGTTCAAGTATTCATTTTTTATATATTGCTGGATTCAATTTGCTGTTTTTTGGTTGAGGAATTTTATATCCATTTTCATGAGGAATACTCATTGATGGGGTGAGTACTGTCTTTGGTTTTCAGGGTAATACTGGCCTTATAAGTTGGGCTATACCCCTTCTGTTATTTTTCTAAAAGATATACACCCGGTGTTATTTCTTCTGTAAATGTTTAGATAGAATTTACTTTTGACATCACCTGCATATGGAAGTTTCTTTCTCAGAAGGCCTTAATTAATAAAATTTATTTAGTAGATACAGAACAATTAAGATTACATATTTCATCTTGAGTGAGTTCTGATAGTTGGTAATTTTTGATGCCTGATCTATTGAATTTTTAAGTTGATGAATTCATATGCATGTAATTGTTATTATTTTTTTAATGTCCATAAAGTATGTCATAATATTTCCTCTTTCATTCTACTACTCATAACTTGTGTCTTTTTGTCAGTCTTATTAATAGCTCATCAGTTTTGTTGCTCTTTTCAAAAAACCATCTTTTAGTTTCATTAATTTTCTCTTGCTTTTATGTTTTTAATTTTATGTTTTGCCTTTATCTTTATTTTCTTCTTTTCACTTGCTTTGAGTTTATTTGGTCGGTTTTTTTTTTACATTATTAAGATAGTAGCTTAGATTTTTTAACGTGAGGTCTTTATTGTAGGATTTAGACTTAGTACTATAAATTTTTCTCTAAAAAGTGCATTATCTGCATTTCACAAATGTCAGTGCATCATATTTTCAATCCATTCAAAGGGTTTTCTTTGCAGTTTCCTTTCTTACCCATGGTTTATTGAGAAATGTGTTGTCTAATTTCCAAATGTTTGAGATTTTTTCAGTTATCTTTCTTTTACTGATTTCTAATTTGAGTCTTTGGCCAGAGAACATACTTTTTGTTCAGCTTATATTTATTTTTTTACAATTTTTAATTTTCTTATCTAAAAATGTTATTCTTTTTATTAGTACATATTAGTCATACATATTGATCACATTCATCATAGGGAATTTGTACCTGTATGTAACACATCTTGACTCATTTTTTTGCCATTCCCCTCCTCTCCAACTCTTCTTCCTCTCCTGATTTATACAAGCTTGTTTCCATTTTTCCCCTCTATTTTCTTTTTCCCTTCCTTCCCTTCCCCCTCCTACCTTCCCTGTTTCCCTTCCCATTTGAACATGTTCTTCTTACTTCCCAATATCTATCCTCCATCATGCTCCTCGTTTACCCTTTGGTTTCTCACAGAAGAGAAATGATGTGGTATTTAAACTTGTATGTCAAATGTTATTTCAATTTACGGTCTTAAAGTTTATGTTATGTGTTGGGTGTAATGGTTTTTAAATGTCAATTAAACCCACTTGCTGATGTTGTTGTTCAGTTCTTTTATCTCCATAGTGTTTTTCATCTACCAGTCTATTGATTACCAAGAAAGAAAGATAGAAGTCTTCAACTATCATTGTAGGGGAATTTATTTCTCCTTTCAGTTCTGTTGTGGCTTCATGTATTTTGAGACTCTGTTGTGAGATACACACACTTTTAGGACTGCTGTATCTTCTAAGTGAACTGAACATTTATCGGTATGTAATTTCTTCCTTGATCCCTGTTTTGTTCTTATCTTGCTCTTTAGTCTAGTTTGATGTTTTTACTACTAGTTTAAGATAATGTAGTTTAATACATTTAATACTACAAATTTCCTCTGATTACTGGTATATCTTTTTCCATCTATTACTTATAATCTAAACCTTATACTTGAACTGCATATAGATAGCAATATTGGTAGAATTTAAAAAATCTATTCTGACAATCTCTTCATTGGTATATTTTGAACACTAATATTTAATATAAATACCATAATGTTTGGGGTTATGTCTACCATTATTTTTCTTTGTTCAGTCTATTTTTGTCTCTCTGTTTCTACTTTTCACTGCATATTTGGCCTCTTGTTATTTAAGATGTGAAAATTTCAGTAAACATTTAGAGTATCAGAAGTTTAAAATTTCGATGCATTCATCAGAGTTGGTTTAGTAAGTTAATTTTGGGTAATCATAGTAAGCAGATAATATTTTCTCAAAATATTTGTCATTTTAAAGTAAAGGAATACTCACTAGTTCTTCAGTTGCTTCACATAGCTTTAGGTGAAAAACTTCATTGAAGAGTAGGTCAACAGGTCTTTCTTTGTAGAACATTAAAAAAAATTGTACAAAGTAATTCAAGTCTTTAGATTTGAACAGTTTTCCTATGGAGAAAAGGTAAACAAATATAAATAACTCACAGTTGTCAGACCCATTAAAATGAGAAAAGAGAAAAAAAAATCATTAAAATTTAAATACATTCTATTCTTTATAAAGTTTAAAGTACTAATGAAGTTGGAAGATGAAGTAAAACACTGTATCTGCTTACACGCTTATTAGGGAGTACTAGTTCCAAAGGAAAAAGAATGAAACCATGTTTAACCAATACTCTTACAAAATTAATTTTGATATCTAATGCAAATTGATTGTCCAAATCAAGTGAAAGATAATAAAATACGAATTATAAAAGATGTAATTTCTTAATTGTATAAAAACTGATTTTTGCCTCACTTTTGTAGCACTTTATCAATCTACCACATATTCACTTTCAGTACTTAATTTTTATTTAAAATTCTGTATTATTTCAATATTTGAGCATTGTCTTATCAGAATTTTTATATTAATGGTTCTTAATCACATTTGAAATATACTTAGTATATTCCATTGATTTTTATAACCTATTACATCTTTAGTTTTAAAATGAAATTGAAGGAACAAGAGTCAGTTAAATATTCACTTTAAAGTAAATGATATAAAATACCTGTAACCAAATAATAAGCATGTTTCAATTTTTTCTTGCCCTTGAGTCTATGTGGATCACTTAATCAAATGAATAGTTGTATTTTAAATTTTGGTACTCATTTATGTAAGAAGTCACAGTAAGTGACTCAATGGAAATAGTTGATTCATTCCCTAATCTGCTGTTAGCATATTGTAAAATTCTATTTATCATGCTCATATTTTTGATAAATAATAAATAAGAGAACTGTTATTGTGATAACAAAAAAGCAAAATCTTTGTAAAGGGAAGCTTAAATAAGACTTCAGCGTCACATATGTAGTGGTTCTTGTTCAAAATGCTCTTGTGTGATTAGAATGTAAGTACTATACTCTCGATGCTTCTTACATTGGACTTGGGGGTAAAGATGAATTCTTTGAAAATTTAAATTCTCAGAGTAGTACAGCACTGAGATCTAGTCCTCTCCAAGGTTTTCATCAGGTGTTACAATTACCTATAATTTTTCTTCTTATTTTGGCCAAAACTGAGAAAAAGATCTTTGAGGTAGTAATATTTTACAGAAAGTTTGAGAAAGAAAAGTGACCAAATAAGCATATAAAGAGCAGATAATAGGGGGCTGGGGATTTAGCTCAGTAGTAGAGTGTTTGCCTAGCAAGCACAAGGGCCTGAGTTCGATCCCCAGCACCAAACAAACAAACGAAAAAAGAGCAGATACACTTATTAGCAGTCAGAAAACCTTTATACTCCTGTCAATGACAGCATAAATAAAATGAAATGAAAAGTACAAGATGAAACCAAATGTTGACAAGCTTATGGGGAAGCACAAATCATAGACATTACCCATGACAGCGTAAACTATAGGGCCAATCACAAAGCAATACGCTGTTAGATACCGAGCTGTATTTGTCCTCAGCAATCCCACCCCAGGGAACACACGTGACATTTCATTTTCTGGAGTAGCAGGAAACTGGAACTAATGAAGGTCTGCCACTCGGAATGGATGGATAAGCCAAGTGGATCACTGTGCAATATTTATGTAGCAGTAAACTAAATGAACATAAAGCAACATGCTGAGAGTTTTAAAATCTAGTTTTGAGAATAAAAATGCAAGGAACAGGAATAGGTTTGGCATGTTACCATTGAAGTAAATCTAAAACAGATACAAACATGAGAAATACTAAATACTTTACATGGATACATGTATATTTATATTTTGAACATACCAAACATATTAATGCGAAAACCTCTTAGGGTCTGGGAGAAAGTGGAGGTAGGGATTGGGAATAAAAGTACAGAATAAAATGAGAGAATGAATGAATCAAAATGTATGAATCGATAACATCATACACTATGAAATTCAACACGATGACTTGAAGTTCAGAGAGGAAAAGAGGATAGAAGGGAGGAAAGAAGAAGAGAAGGAAGATTCAGTAAAGTCTGGAAGAACTGGGGAAAGAGGGTCAAATTGCAGGCACAGTTTCAGACAGTTTTCGGTGGTGGGTATAAATCATATTTAAAGAATGTTAGCTTTGGCATATGAGGAACTTCAGAGACAAGAGTAACAACAGCCCTGAGATAAAATTCCTTTCATTATAACTTCATTTTTTTGAGATTCATTTTTTTCTCTCTTTTTTTGGTACTGGAGATGGAATCCAGGGTTCTTGCCCTTGTTCTACCACTGAGTTACACCCCTAGCCCCTCGGTATTCTTCTACATAAAAAAGAGAAAAGTACATCTTTGTCACTAAACTAACAGGTGCCAGACTTAGGAAGTGGTTGCTATTATGTATTTACATATGTGTATATATGTTTATTGGCTCATTAATATTGCCTACCCGAAAAAATTTGTTCAAAAAATGTTATTTAGAAGTTCAGGATTTAGTTTGGTGGTTAGAGCGCTTGCCTAGCAAGCACAAGGCCCTGAATTCAATCCCCTGCACCAAAAAAAGAAGAAAAAGTTATCTGAAATTCAGATACCTGAAGCTACTTTACTACCAAAATTATAAAATATTTATAGGAATTATGCCATTCCTTTCGTTTAGTAATCAATTTGTTAATATGTTTGTTAAGTTTTAAGAGTATTGTGGGCAAAACAGCTTGATCTAACAAAATAGATCTATTGCTTACCTATGAATCCCAGCTCTGAAAACTGAATACAAAACCAATCATTTGAAGTGACATTACTTACAAATTGTGTTAATTTTGTAAAGTATGTCTCTTTAGCTATGATATCATCTTCTAGCTGGAGAAAAACAACAAATCAAAAAGGCATTAGTATTTTAAATGCTTCTATTGAGTAAGTTACATAAGCTTGAAGAAAGAAAATATTTAAAATAGAATACACTGAAAAGATGTTTTATGTGGTGATAACTTTATTTTCAGCCCAATTCACTGAGGATATTTTATAGTCAGTTTTTATTTCCTGATTCTGAAACTAGCCAGAGGAAAGACTATGTTTATCTTTCCTAAATATTAACCTACAGCATTCAATTTAAATTCTCCTTGGAAGAGTCTACTTGTCCAAATCCACTTTCATCCTCACAAATACTTCAGTTTCTCAGGTAAAACAGATTTGGGCTGCTATAACAAAATAATATAGACTCGCTGGCTTACAAAGAGTGGTCATTTATTTCTCACAGTTCTGGGTGCTGGCGGTCCAGGAGTGAGGCATGAGCAGATTTAGTGTGTGCCGATGGCTGGTCTTCGTGGATGGGGTTTCTTATGTGCCCTCATGCAGTGGAGGGGCCTGTTTTATAAAAGTGCTAATCTCAATCCCGACAGATCTGCCCTGTGATCTAATCAGCTCCAAAGGCCCCAAACTCCTTGTACAATCCCTTTGAGGGGCCAGCACATCCGACACAGCAATCTGGGGCCAAGACACACACATCCTGATTATAGCAAGACTAACTTTATCCTTGAAATGATAGGAGCCATGTTGTCTCCAGCTGTTGTGATGGACAAAGTAGTCCTTGGCAGAGAGACAACAAAAGGGAAATGAACTCTTCCCATCCACAGGTAGCCGGTTAGAAAGGTGGCACAAGGACACCTAAAAATCGGACTCCCTGAGATGGAGGAGACAAAAACAAGATTGGGTTTTCTTTTCCTTTCTTTCTTTCACTTAATATATGTCATGAGTAATCTATACACTTATAGGGCCCCCTGAGTCTGAAAAATGCAGAAGTCCTCAGGCACACTACCAGGGCCCAGGATGGAACTGTGGTGTTTTAGACTGGAAAGATCATTTTGGCTGGCTCTTGTGTTTCCACTATATTGGCACTAACTAGGACTAAAAGGATTTTTTTTCCAAGAAAAGAGAAAATCCTGCTTTTAACCTTTCTCTAACTTTCTTTCTACTTTCCAATGATATTCTGAAAACTATTCTAATAGACATACTCTTTTAGGAGGTGCAGATTTACTACTGGTAACCACAACATAACTTTAAAAATATGGAGGGAATGAGGAGTAAAAACTATATAACTGACTTAATTTTAAGAATATATTAGGCACTGTAGAACTATGTAGCTCATAAAGCATGAGGTGATGTAGGGAAAAAAAAGAAATGCACATACAACATCTGATATAAAGGAAGTACTCAGAATACTTCTACTTAACCTAGTAAAATTGTGGACAGAAAAATACAAGTAGTACAATTTCTCTTCTTCTAATTAATTTAATTTTCTTTTTAGTTTGTTTCAAATAACTACAGTTTTTTCTGTTACAGTGATCCCAGCAAGAATATTAATATATAATCGATTTTAAAATTTTTTGACATTTTAATATAATGAGTAGTTTCTGTTTTTGGTGCAAAGGAAGGCAGAAGAACACAATTAAGAAATAAGCAATAAAAGGAAGTAGGGAGAAAATAATAAGGTCACTTCAAATTTTATATGTACCAAGTTCTCACCTGTAAATAATATGTGGCCTTGGGTTGGGCATATGCCATTAAAACGCAAATATCCAATATTTGTTTCATAAGCCAACTAAAAATAAGCAATAAAATCTGTTAATATTCATCATTTTTTTTTACTTAGAAGTACACTTCAGTAAACAAAAATACTTTCTTTATAGTTTACTAACAGAGCACTAGGTAAATTAAGTAAAACTGAATATGTTTATCCTAAAAAGTTATACTAAAAGTTGGGTGTCTCTATTCAGTGGGAAGTATCTGCCATTGCTAAACTAGAATAAACATAATCTATTTATTTGACATTTTTGGTTAGTTAAATTTTTATTTAAATAATAAAGTTAATATTCTTTCAGATCTTGAGTTTTGTTCTTATGAATGCATAAAGAAACTTTATTCTAATTTAATACAAAGCTGAATACCAGGCCCTGTCCTTAAAGATATAAAAAACACACAATACAGTTTTTACTTCCTGAATTGCATAATCTGCTATGAAAAGACAGAAAATTAACAAAATGAAGGGCTGGGATGTAGCTCAGTGGTAGCGTGCTTGTCTAGTATGTGAGCCCCTGGGTTCAATCCCCTTTACCACATAAATGAATAAAATCGTGTAAGTTATAAAAATAAAATTAGAATAATTAGAAAAGTGCTGTATGACATATCAACAGTAAAGAACATCTTACAATGCAATGGGGAGTGTGGGGCTAAGAGTCAGGGTGCTTCATGTCGACTGAGCAGTACTGCATGGCCCTGAAATGTGCGAAGAGCGATGCCTTCATTTCAGGGCACTGAGAACTATGGGAATGAAGCTGATGATGGCAAGGATGGAGTGACCACATCGCGAAGGATCTGTAATGACTGGAGGAGGGAGCCTTGGCTAGGATCAAGGAAAGCAAATGGATCTGTGGGGGTGAAGCCCTGAGCCCAGTCCCAGGCGGTGGAGTAGGGATGATGTGGAGATAGATTTTAAGACAAAAATAAATGCTAGAGCTATAAAGAGCTAAAGGAAAAACAAAGATCTAGGATGACTCCCAGCTTTAAGATTGTAAAAACTGGGAATAAGGTGAGTCACTAATGAAAAGCTAAACAAAAACCTTTCTTTTCTAGATGCTGGCATACCACTTAAAACTTTAAAACAAAAACAAAGCTAATAGGTTTCCTCCTTTTTCTGCTATCTTTCTTTCTTGAGTTTTGAGGAACCAAATTCTTGTATTTTCCTTAATAGCTAGTGTATTTATTACTCAAAAATATAATCTCTCATATATGTACAGAGCTTTTAATTTCTTGATTCCTTCATAATTACCATATTTTATTCTCATAATTATTCTTTAAAAATTTGTATATGAAATCTAACATATGTGAAATATTTCACTAAATACATTGAGAACTTGAGGAAGCTATGGAAAAAAAAAAAAAGCAAATTAGGCACCTAGCACAACCAGCAAAAAGAAAAGCTGGGACTAGAATCCAGGTGGAATGACTTATAAACTCCTTCCTTGTGCCTTTGCTAATTATTTGTAGAAACAAGGGCAGAGTCAGTAATGTGCAGGTAAATGCTTGATGACTGACTCTGGGTTTAGGGGATGGAGAGGTCAAGTTTTAGCTTGAGTCCATTTCCATGGGATAACTACTCCTACCATACTTCATACTCCTAGCTCAACGTTACTGAACACAGAGTTGGGAAGCAACACATACACAGGCAGCTCTTGCAGGCCAGGAGGAGCTGGCTCCACCATACTTTGTGTTTGTGATAGTATCTATCACATGCTGGTCCCAAGGTTTCATCAGATGAAGTTAGTTATTTAAGGTACTTGTTATGGTTTCAACTTAGAATGTCCCCTGAAGCCTCCTGTATTCAGAGGCTGGGCTTTGGGAGGTGATTGGTTCTTGGGGGCACTGTGCTCATCACTGCTTTGATCCACTTACAGATTTGTAGCTGAACATACTATTAGGGGTGGGACTTGTTCAGAAGGGGCGGGTCACTGCAGGGTGACTTGGGGGGGAGTATCTCCCTCTCCGGCTCCTCCCTTCTCTCACTGTGTCCTGGCCACCATGAGGTGAGCAGCTTTTCTCTGCCAGGCCTTTCTACCATGCTGATTCTGCCTTTCCACCAACTGACTGCTGACTAACTGTGAGCCAATATCAACCTCTACTCCTTCAAGTTGTTGGTGTTGGATACTGAGTCTGAGTGAGGAGAAAGTGACTAAGACAGTACTATTCTCTGATATGTCATACCGGCTCTTTTTTTGCGAGTTCTCAGTTGGTTGTTCATGTAACGGGCTTGGGTAAAAAAAGTCTGGTACTGAAATAACTTCTAAGGATCCAGACTTCACTTGTCTTTTGAATCTGTAAATAGAAGTAAATAGACACTTGGATTGAATATTTAATTTAGCAAAGCAACATAAATACTGAAACACGATTTGTTTATATGTGTTTACATAATGTTGTGATTTGAATTATTTCACATGTTACACGGTACCAATATCATATAAGTACTACTTTTTAGCTAAAGTAAGTATGTTATAAATTAATGACAGACATATTCAAAAATTAACATTTAAAAATAATTTCCACTTGTAAAAATTAAAAGTACTTTGATTTTTAAAAGTTTATAATCAGAGGTATAGGTTGACATTCAAGATACTACAGCTAATGCAGTATGATAATAAAGAGCTGCAAGAAAGCAGTAACATTAGATTATTTTTAAATGTATAATTGTGAATTTAATAAAAGTCCTTTTGAATGTACCAATGTAGTTTCTGAAACTACAATGACACAGCAAGCAAGGGTTATGTCTAACACTCACTGATAACTCCTTAGAGAACTATGATTACTTTTTTATTTTTATTTTTTTTTTATTTTAAACCAAGAGCATGTATTGGTACATTCTACATACATTGGTCACATTCATTACATTTATTCTGTACCTATACATGATGTATCTTGGTTCTCCCTGCTCTCGCCCGCCCCTCCCCTCTCCTCCCTCCCTCCCTATTTATATCAGGTTCATTCATCATTTTCCATATTTTCCCTTTCCCCTCTCTTTCCCCTGTTGCCTTTCTGCTTTTCCCCTTCTTTCTTTCTAGTACTCCTCTCCTCTGCACACCATCCTCCTTTTATATATCTATTACACCTCTTTGTCCTTATTTACAGTTATGGTCTCTTATATCAGAGAAACAATTCGATGTGTGCTCATGAGTGTCCGATTTATTTCACTTAA
>PVJO010029985.1:0-16056 GCA_004026905.1 Hystrix cristata
TTTGGTTCAATAGCAAGCCTTCACCCATTCTATTGAAGTTCAGCCTGATCACTGGCTGTGGGGTTGGAACCCAATTTGTTCAGCTGGACACACACTGTGTGTCTCCCACCGGCTTGGACTCAGTTCCCTGCCAGTCTGAACTTAGCTCCTTTCCCTTTTTCCACTTTGAGTTTGAACTCTGCTCTGCTTTGCCCTGCCTTGCCCCGCCTTGCCCCGCCTTGCCCCAGCACCAAAGGCTGCTAGCAGCTTTTCTGAGTTCTGAGCTCGGCCCCATTCCAAAATGGCGATCGGCTAATCGCTACCTTGTCCTGGGGGCCATCTGAGATCAGATGACTCAGGTAACTCACCAGCCACTGCAGTCTTCAGTGTCCACCGCTCCACTCCGTTTGTGTGTCTTTCCGTGGAGGTCTCTGGGGTCTCCAGTAGTCATCGTGCGTCTGCAGGCTCAAACTGCGTCACTCGCGCTGAGAGCTACGGTGGTGAGTTGGGGCCCTCCGGGCTGTGCCGGAGCGCACAGGGCCGTGTGCTGCTGCCGTGACCCCAGCGGCAAGCTGCTGCCGCACAGTGCTGTTACCCGAGGCGGTGAGGCCCAGGCCGTGCCCTGGGGGACTGCAAGCTGAGGCTGCGAGATGCGAGCTGCGAGCAGGAGCCGGAGCGGGAGCCACGAGCGGGAGCCACGAGCGGGAGCTTTGGGAGAGAGTGCCGTCTGTCCGTCCCTCACTGTGTTCTTCTGGGCTGGTCTCTCCTTTTGCTTTCCCCGTGGGCTGCAACTCTTGCTTCAGCTTCCTGCTGGGTCCTAGGAACACGCTTCCCTCCTTCTTCTCCTCCCTAAATTGCTATATTCCAGTGTTTAGACAAAAATTTTCGGAGAGGCTTTTACTCTCCTTCTCTCCGTTCCGCCATCTTCCCGGAAGTCTCCTGCCACACTTTAAATAATCTTTTGCTTCCTGCCGTGCAGCCCTGATTCCTCCATTTCCCGCTAAAAGCCCCGCTTCTCTGCTCTTCACTGAAGTGCAGGCAAGGACTGGAACAGGCAGAGAACTACCCAGAAGCCCCCGCTGGACGTAACATTTTAAGTTGTTAAAATTCGTCTCCTTAACAAAAATATTTGACTTCTAACACTCTATGAAATAAATTGTTCTATTTTCTGATTTTTCAACACAATAGGTGTGTAATTCCCTAAAATACAAAGTCACTTCCTGAATCTCAATTCTTGCACTAATTTTGTCCCTGCTTCTGATATTTTCATAAGCCATTAGCTAGAGTCTACAAAACAATTTCAGGCATTGCCTCGCTTCACTCACTCCTTTAACTTTTCTCTCCTTTAAAGAATCAAAAGCAGGGCGGGGGATTTAGCTCAGTGGTTAGAGCGCTTGCCTTGCAAGCATAAAACCCCAAGTTCAATCCCCAGCACCAAAAAAAAAAAAAAAAGGATTGATTCAATTTCTCCTCTTACAGACCTGGACTACGAAAAACAGTTTGTGTGTGTGTTGGTTTATTTATTAAAATACTCTATCCCTTTTAAATGGAGATATCTCCATTAAATGAAGGTAGCGCCACTGAAAGGATAATCCGAGCCAGAAGTCGCCATCCCATCACAGAGACAAGCTGTTTACATAACAATGCTACTCCAAGAAGAGCCAGATCACAGTATTTGGCGATGTGAGGGGGGTCCTGGGGAGTGCTGGGGATCCAGCTAAGGGCCTTGAACTTACTAGGCAAGCGCTCTAACACTGAGCTATATCAGTGTCACTGGTTGTGTGGTTTTAGCTATCGCTGAAGTTCTATCTGTCTCAGTTTCTGTATCTGTAAAGAAGAAATAGTAATGTCTCCATAGAAAGTGTAATTGTTAAGACCAAACAGGATCAAATGCAACAATGTATCAATATATGCAAAGTACTTTGTAAAGTTTTCAAAACATTTTTGAAATATAAACATACTTTTCCAGCGTACATATGGTAAGGTTCAGCACAGAGCATGTAGAGGAATGGATTAAAGTTTAAATTTAAATGAGAATAATAAAATGCACAGTAGCTTCTCTGCTAGGCAGCCTAGAAAGTAAGTTATACATTCACTGCATTTGTTTTTAGTGAGGAAGAGTCAGATAACTGTAAAAGAACGCCAAGACAACTTGCATTATGTCAATTTGTCACCTTAGATAAATTTGCGGTAGCCATTTCAGAAAAAAATACATATATATGATTTATCATTTCTGCATTTTTTACTTCATTTTACTATATTGCAAACGTATTAACATACCAAATGCACCTTCATGAAGTTCTTCTTGCAAAATTCCATGTTTACCTCAGTTTCTACTGCATATTTTTGTACTTAGATCTATGTCTACATCAGCTCTTCTATTATACATTTGTTTTTTAGGAGTTTAAAGCTCATCTATAAAAATTAACTAAGGCTGAAACTTGGCAGACAGCTTAAAAGCGCACTTTATTTTTACCAATCGTCAAGAAAATCCATACGGCTACTTCTAAATTCCTGTATGTCAGGATCAAGTAAGAGACATCCTGGCCAACATGAGACACTTAGGCTAGTTCAATTCAAATAAAGAGGGTTTTGTTTTGTTCTTTGCTTTTAATGCACTTAATTCCACCATTGGCTTTCATCTCCCCTCAGATCCCTCAGCACCCTTTGGGTAGACGCCTGATCACTCTGGTGGCCAGCCTGCCTGACACCTGCCACCCAACCCTGCGGGCCGTGAGCTGCACAGCTAGTGTTTCATACTGTCATGGGACCGTGAAGTTCTCTGGGAACTGCCAATGGCATCATACACTGAAGATTTCCTCAGCACAGTGCTGTTCTTCCTCTGTCCTATTCAAAGACATGTCCCTTTAGGTACTGTGGTCACATCCATAAGCACCACGAAAGCAACACGTGAAAAACTGACTGCTCACCTGTGTAGGCAGAGCTGTCTCTACTCTGACAAATCAGGCTATTGCTTTGAACTATGGGTAGGGAATTTTCCATGGGTATCTCGTGTTTCTGCATATCTTGCAAATGAGACAGTGGCTGCTCTTTGTTCCGGACTATGTCTTCAGGTAGTCTGTGGAATGAACAGCCTGAGAAGACAGAGATAGTGTCTTCCTCTTTGGGAAAAAGCAGGCAAGCTCACTGTCCAGTTTAATAAAGAACATGGCTCCCTTCAAAACAAAGGGCTTGCATGCTTTCTGCCCATTGTTAAGCACTCAGGGTCCTAGGCTTATCATCTGGCCCTCCTCACATTCACCTATGAGACGCGGGGTTTGGAAAAGCTGGATGTAAGGGCTGTTTGGCAACGGCAATTGCTGTAAGTAATGAACGAACTGTCCTATGGCATTCATGAAACTGTGGCAGCTTCGCAAGCAAGGTGAAACTCGGGCTTTTAACAGTTCCAGCCACACACCCATAGGCCGTCTCTCCTACCAGAATGCAACTCTTTGCAAGACGAGATCATGTCTACTTTATTTGTTATTTTCTACTTTGTCACATGTAGTCCCCAGCACTTAGACCAATACCTACTAAAGAATGATACCCAATAAATATTTTCGAATGTATGTTGGGTAGATTTATAAACTCAAAGGGAGAGGCAATCTCCAAGTGTCCCTTGAAGATTAAGGCTCAAGGAAGGAAGTGACACTTCAGCTGCACGAAGATGTGTCCTCTGCACCCAGTCTCCCATCTGCCCTGCTGTGAGACTCTGAAAATACCATTCAGACACAAAGTCTCTCCAAAAACAGTTTTGTCATTTAGATTGCTAGAGGAAACACAGTGTATATCTTCATTACTTTGCCCTGGTGGACAGCAGAATGCAGGCTCTACATTAGAACGAGTGTGGGATTTTCTTCTTCCAACAATCTCTGCTTCTTAGATGTTTCTTTTCTCCCTCCAGGGATGGCAGAATTGGCAGGTCATTTACATCTCATCTTAAAAACTTGTCCTTCAAGAGAAAAATCAAGTGCTATTATTTAAAATACTGAAAAAAAAATTTTTTTCTGAATCTTTTCCCCCTGATTGAAGAAGGATTCCTCCCCACTGGTTCTTTGATCTGAATTCATGATAATGTGTAATTTAGTATATTGTTTTCAAAGGAAGATTTTAAGTTCCTAGGAAGAATTTAGGCATTCTGAGACGGATTCGAAGACGCTTTTAAGAAGAAAGGGACCCGTGTGGTTTGTTCAAGAGCAGCAGCCAAACTGGTCAGAGGCATGAGAGAATGGGATAGCTGACGGCAGCCAAAAAAAAGAGGGCCTTGCTTGGGCTGAGCCGGGCTCCCAGCGCAGAGCAGCAGAAGAGCCCTTGTGGGAACCGGATACCTCGCATCTCAAACATTGTTGGATTCATATTATTATTGGAGCAAGAAGTTCCTTAGGATTAATGGTGTAGAAAGAGCGGAACTTATCAACATTTCTCAAGCCTTCCACTCTTGGCATAATTTTTAAAGTCTCAAATGGAAAACGTTAAACACCCACCCCTCACTTGAAATTTATCACCAAGATGACACTAATTCACAAGTGGCTAGGGAGTTCACGATACCCCACTTTGATGAAAACAAAATGTTTTCCAAAGTAGGACCCCATCCCAGTCAACAGCTGTACTTACCAGTCAGTCTCCTATTTAAAACTTGCACAGATTCCAACTTCAGAAAAGTGAATTCCTCCTGAATTAGTTCTAAGTTAAAACAGAAAATGCTTGACATGGATTTAGCATTCATGACAGAAAAGGAGTAATAAGCTCTTGGCTTGAAGAAAGCTTGACTCCGGGCAGGTGGTGAGCAGGATTCCACTGGGCAGAGCCAGCACACCTCAGCAAGCCTGTTTACCAGCCCCTGGCTCCCTCTTCCACACGCACAGCCAGTTGGAGCAAATGAAGCTAAATGGTGTGGTGGTTTTCTAATGAGGCTAAGTCGGAACAAGAATGAATGAAGCAAAATTTTTCTGTGGCCAAAGCAAGCCAAAGTTGTGAATTCAGACCTCCAGAGGCAAGAGGCCTTCTGTACTTACTTACCAGCTTTCACTTCCCTGCCCTTCACACAAATCCTCATAGTGTGGCCATGCACGAAGCGCTCTTAAAAGTGATGCCAAGAATTCCCTTGAAAATGGGTTTTCATTCTGGGCAGCAGAGCAATTCTTGGGCGTGAAGTCACAGCTGAGGTTTACAGGCTATTGTCGACGTCGCTAAAATGTAACATTTGTTTTGCTTCTTCCGGTGTCCTGTAGGCAAATTGGCACTCATTATGTGCCTCCTAAAAATATCATTTGGCAACCATTTGCTCTTTGTTCATAAAGACTTATGTACATCATTGAGAGTATCATTTTAAATGAATGCTTTTAAAAGGCTAGGATATGCGTTTATGACATCAAATTGTTTCATTTTTAATTCATATGCAGAATTCTTTTTCTCTGTCCAAAAGCACAGCTTCTATTCCAAAGGATTGTCTTGGAGCGTCCAAGTGCCTCAGGTACATCCACACCTCTCTCAACTGTACCAGGCCTCTGAATCAGGTTTCCCAAAGGTGATGTGTGAAACATAAAGATCGGGCCATTCAAGAATTTTTTAGCAGGATCTTTCACCAATTCATTTGTCAGTTAAACACTTTAACGAGCTTGCCTACACTCCCACCAAGTGTCATGAGACTCAAATGCTGTCTTCCTCAGGGTGTGAGTACAGAACAAGAATTGATTAGACCAATTGTTTAAATTAGGCTAAAGGGTAATGTAATGAATGCCTTGTTTAACTACGGCCAAAATTTTGCTAAAGAACTTTGTCACTACAATCCTGGGGTCCCCAAGAGAAGACACCAATGCAGGTAGGCATAATTCCTTATTTCCAAACTCTCTTCCCCACCACATCCCAACCTCAGGAAGCAGATAAAGGGATGATAAGAGCAAGAATAAATAGAGAATGTGAACAAGAGGAAATAAGCAGACAGCAAGACAATTGGTTGAACTAGTTGCAGACCTACCTTACCTGTCTTCCCACTCTCTCATCTGCATAAGGACACATACACTGAAATTAAAGTAGAAAAAATATGCTGTGAAGAAATTGAGCTACTACCTATTAGTATTTCATGTTTGTCCCTTCCAAAACTCATGTTAAAATTTAATCGCCAGCTGGGGATTTAGCTCAGTGGTTAAAGTGCTTGCCTTGCAAGCACAAAAACCCGAGTTCGATCCCCAGCACCAAAAAAAAAAAAAAAAAAAAAATTTAATCGCCATCCCTCATAGGCAGAATTACTGCTGTTGCTCCTTTGTTCTTCCACCTTCCTCTGCGGGAAGGTGAAGACTTCTTCCTCTCCAGATGGTGCAGCATTTAAGGCACCATCTTGAAATCAGAATTACCTTGCCTACACCTGATGCTGCACATTCCAGCCTCCAAAACTCTGATCAAATACATTTCTGTTCATGATAAATTACCAGATCTCAGATATTCTGTTACAACAGCACCAAACATACTGAGACTGCTGCCTTGAACTAACTAAGGCTTTCAAGTAAAGGACTGAAACCACACGGTAGATCCCTCACTATTGTGTAAAGTCTTGAGGAAGGAGGAGGGAGGGAGTCTGCCTTCCTGGCCCAACTCTCCAGTGTGGTCTAATGGCTGTCCACGTTACACAGACCTCAGTCAACTCATTCAGCACATAGCCTGGTAAAGTAAGATTTAAAAAGAATTATCTATATAAATCAACTGAATTCTTCATTCATAAATAGGATTAGAAAACCTAGGATCATCAGACAGTTTGGGGAAATTATCAACACTAAAGAGAAAGACTAAGATGACCAAATAAAACTGTAAAGGAAACTAATGATTCAAGTTCAATCAAGAGAAATTTAAGTTGGTAAGGCTAAAGATATCATGGAATATTTTAAAAATACATAAAGCGAAGAAAAAAGCATGAGATAAAAATGAAAAGAAAAAAGGAAAAAAATCAACTATATCATTATCTATTTAATAACAGTTCCAGAAAAAGAGGAAAAAATAAAATGCAAAGAAGAAAATAAGCAGAGAAATAGAACAAATAGAAATAGGTCTTCAAACTGAGTGTCTCAATAGTTACAGAATAGGATAAATGAAATAGTATCTTCATCTGGGTTCATATTCACAAAACTGCAGAATAAAAAGAAAATAGCCAAAACGTATCTTCAGGAACAAAGAACTTACCTATAAGAAAGCAAAAATCAGATTAATATCGCATTACTCGTTATCCACCCTGTGAGGGTTCAGCTAGATTGTATCAACCTGACCAGCCTGGAAGGCGGAGCACTCTTGCAGGTGTGTCTGTGGGTGGAGGTTGTATTGTCTCAGTACAGAACTTAGTCCCTGCTTCTTCCTCTGATCCCGCACCTCCGCTCTGCTTCCCTGCCACAAAGAACTAAGCAGCTTTGCCCCACTGCACGCTTCCACCTAACTGTTTCTGTCTTGGGGCCTCCCAAACATGGATTGAGTCCCCTGAAACCATGAGCTAAATTAAACATCCCACCTTTAAATTATAAGTTTCAGAGATTGTGTCCTAGCAGCAGGAAAGCTGGCTAATACACACAGAGATCACTGGATAATACTGAAACGACGACCTCACAGATGCAGCAGAAAATTATATTCAACTTAATTCTGCATCTAGCCAATTTTTTAACAAAATGTGAAGAAATTATAAGGATATTTTTACACCTACAGATAATCACCAAGTATATCTCCCTTCCTATTAAAAATTTGCTTGAAGATGCACTACAGCTAAACTAAAAAGAACACCAGAAGACAAAAATCCCAGAGACCCCAGAATGATGTCTCTGCAGCAGGCCTTGACCATATATTGGTGCATCTAACAAACAGTATAATTAAGAAACTGGATTTTATTAAGGAGATGTCTTCCTTTTAAAGATACAAGTTATTTTTGCAAACACACACACATGCACACAACACACACAGGCAAACACACAGGCAACTAGAAACTCTAAGACCTGTTTGCAGACAGAGTGGATTTCAAGCCAAGACTCATTAAGAAAGACAAAGAAGGTCACTACATCCTTGAAAAGGGAACAACCCAAGAAGAAGAGATGACAATCATAAATATATATGCACCTGATACCAGTGCACCTAACTACATACAACCAATATTGATGGACATGAAAAACCAAATAAGCACCAATATGATTGTAATGGGGGACTTCAATACCCCACTGTCACAAATAGACAGATCAACTAGGCAAAAAGTCAACAGGGAAATATCAGAACTAAAACAAACTCTTGAAGAAATGGACTTAGTAGACGTATACAGAGTATTCCACCCCACAACATCAGAATACACATTCTTCTCAGCTGCACATGGGACTTTCTCCAAAGTAGACCACACACTAGCTCAAAGAACATGCTTAAGTAAATGCAAAGGAATTGAAATTATCCCATGCATACTATCAGACGATAGTGCATTGAAACTGGAAATAAACAGCAAAAGGAACCACAAAAATTCCATAAACACATGGAAATTAAATAGCACACTCCTGAACAATCAGTGGCTCAGAGATGAAATTAAAGAAGAAATTAGACAGTTTCTACAATTGAACGATAATGCCAATACAACCTACCAAAATGTGTGGGACACAATGAAAGCAGTTCTATGAGGGAAATTTATAGCATTGAACACCCATATCAGAAAAACAGAGCCAAAAGTACTGAAACTGGGATCCCAAGAAAATATCTGCATTCCCATAATCACTACAGAGTTATTAAGAATAACTAAAGTATGGAGATGACCCAAATGCCCATGGATGAATGGATGGATAGATAAAGAAATTCTGGACTATGCATATGATGGAACATTATTCAGTCTTAATGTTTTATTAGTGATCACATTCAGCTTGAGGGATTGACACATACACATACCATGTCTTGATCAGTTTTACTCTACCACCACCCAGCTCTCTCCTTTCCCTCCTTCTCCAGATCCTTTTCCCATCTCTACAGAGTCTACTTCTCTATTTTTTAACATGGCTCTTTTATTTTGCTCTGAAATTATTTCTATTTTGGGTCTCTCACCTTAGAGAAACCACGTGATATTTTACTTTCTGTGTCTGATTTATTTCACTTAATATTATGGTCTCAAGATTTATCCATTTTTCCTTCATATGACTCAAATTTATCCTTCTTTATGGCTGAGCAGTAAAAGAAGGAAATCTGGCCATTCGTGGTAACAGGGATGAAACTGGAGGTCATTATTTTAAGTGGAAAAAAAAAAACAAAGAAAGATAATAAGTATTATATGATTTCACTTACCTACAACATCTAAAAGTCACATTGAAACAGGAAGTAAAATATTGACTACAAGAGGCTGTGGGAGAGTATAATGGACATATGGTGGTTAAAAGCTACAAAGATTCAATCATGCAAGATAAACTCCAGAAATCTGCTATGTAACAGAGTCCCTATAACTAACAATGCTGTGTTGCATAGTAAAAATTTGCTAAGATAGCTGATCTTATGATAAATATTTTGCTAAAGGAAAGCAAAACCAATAATAATGAGTGGGGTAGGAGGAAACACTGGGAGGTGAGATATAGATAGATAGATAGATAGATAGATAGATAGATAGATAGATATACAGAGATATATTTATATTTGTGGTCCTGGTGGTGATGATGTATACTTACGTTCAGACACATAGAGAAGTACATATTACATATGTACCTGTATGTTCAGCAGTTTTTGTATGTTAATCATTCCTTAAAGAAGTAGATTAGAAATTAAATAATAACAAAAAATAGAAGGGTCTTATAACTAAAATTTTTCTCTGACAAGTAAATGAGAGTGAAAAAAAGAAAACCTGTCCTTTTCCATGTGTTTATATCTCTGTTGTTTTAACTATTTCCATGTGCACAGACTACTTTAAATGCATACACAAACAAGAAAAAATAGAGTTATTTATATAAAACAAAAATAGCAACTACACACCAACGAAGACCAAAGACAAGCTGGAATTTGCAGGAAGCAAAAGCAATTGTTGTAGTAAAGACTATTACACTGAGATCTTCCAACAGGCTTTACCTGTGGAAAGACTTTAAATGAAACCAAATAAGCAATCTCTTTGTATAATTTAGATGTCTGGGCAAAGGAGGGCACATGACCAGACCATTTCGTGAGTTTTTTAGAAACCTCAGAATACAGTACTCCTTAAAGTACTTAACTTCATGTGCCTCATGCATAACATAACATCTGTGTGATACTTCTTTCTAAATTCTTCTATGGCATATTGGTGGATGCCATACACATAATACAGATCAGGATGATGTATTTGTAAGGCTAGTTTTCTTTTGTGAGGCTTCAAATGCTTTATAAATATCACCTCAATCCAACATCTTATTTAAAAATTATACTCAGAGTCACAAAATCAGAATATGTTCTTCTTTCTTGTTCCTCTCTCTTTCTCTTTCTCTCCCTCCTGTTCCTTCCCATCCCCTTCTCCCTAGCTTTAAATACTCTTTTAGAATCCACACAAATCAAATCTTGATTCTTTTCAAAATGTCAAAGTTTCCTAAGTAAAATTTATGATACCAGTTATTTCCAAAAGTAATGAAAGGCAATAAAATTGAAATTTTACTTTTGGCTTTAAGATGCCAGACATTGTAGCCAAAATGAAATTTTAGCAATCTAAATTAATTTAGCTTGTTACAGTGGTTCAAATAGAAATTAAAGAGGATGCCTTTGGTGTTTTAGTGTTTTATTTTTGTAATCCACATCAGGTTATAATTGCTTTGTTTTCGTATTATTAACCAGCACTGTTTCCACCATGATCAATGTTTATACTTGTTTGTCTTGCTTTTTTAAAAGATCACAAACAAAAGACAAGAGTGACAATAGGCATACTGAGAAATTATAAAACCAAAGATTTTGTATCATGGGACATACGAACTCTATTTCCAAAATCATAAGGAGTTACATGGAAGGCTTTTTCTCCAGCTAACACTTGTTATCAAGAAATTCTAAGACTGGACATGACTTTTGAAGACTTGGAATAACGAAGATCAATAAGAAAAATAATAGATAGCTTTTATCGAAAGCCTACTAGATGTCAGACACTGTGCTAAACACTTTATACTCACAACTCATCTGTCATCATAACCACCTCACGTCAGGTAAGAAATGGTGTTACATTCCACCTGGGCAGGCACAGTGGCACATGCCTGTGATGCCAGCAAGGGGAAGTTGAGGCAGGAGGATCTCAACTTTGAGCCCAGCCTGTACAGCCTAGCAACCTGGCGAGACCCTGTCTCAATAATAACAATAATAATAATAATAAACAAGGGGCCGGGGGCGTAGCTCAGTGCAAAGGCCCAGAGTTCAATCCTCAGTACAACAAAACAAGCACAAAACAACATAGTATTTGGGCAAAATTTACTAAGAGAAGTTTAATAACTGACCAATGTTTGTATAATGACTATGTAACAAAACTAAAACTTAAATCTGAATCTAATTAGTTACAAAGTCCATACCTGAACTATTCTGTGAAATATGAATAGCACAAAAATGGCATTCTCTGAGTATAAGAAGCGTTATCATCAGCTGCTTAGAATGAACATACAACATACACAGTTTAAGGAGCATTTATTATCTCCTCTTGGCAAGACACTATACCAGGAGGTGCTGGTAGCAGGTGCTACTGAGAGATAGGGTAGGCAGTTGATCAGTTGGGCTTTGCAGTCTAATTAAAGAGAAAGCTGTTCTCATACAAGGTACAAATTAAATAAATGGAGAAAGAGACATGAGTTCTGAATGTGGAGGGAGCTTCCCAGCAGACCTTAAAGCTGGGTCTCAGCCAGGCACAGCAGCACACTCCTGCAAACTCAGGTGTCTGGGCGACTGAGGCAGTATTACAGATCCAAGCCCAGCCTGGGAAAGTTAGAGAGACCCTGATTCAAAAAATTGAAAAGGGCTGAGGATGGAGCTCAGGTGTAGAGACACACTGGGTTTGGTTCCCGATACCACACAAAAATCTCAGATGGTGAATGGATTTAGTCACAGGAGGAATCCAGAAAAAACAAGGAACCCGAAAGCAGAGCGTGATTAGAGGCATAGAGGAGAGCGGGATGGGGACAGTGCGCTTGGAGGAAATGGTCTAATGGAGTTGGGTGTGAAGAGATTATAGAAGCAAATGAAACTGGAAATATGCTTTGGATGTAGGTTGCAGAATTTCTATACTTGCAAAGGAAACAGGAAATTTCTTCTGGAAAAAAAATGAGAAGTTTGCAGAAGAGAGAAATTAATTGGTGATATCAGAGACATGAGGCAAGAGACTATTCTACTTGCTGCAGTAGCCAGTGTGGAAAATGAAAGTCTGAATTAGCAACGACAGAGAAAAAGGGAAAGAGGAGACTAATTAGGCAGCTAGTAAGGTGTAGCATAAGAAGGAAAATACAGTTCTTTAGATCATTAGAAAATAAGATGATAAAAAGGCAGGAGAAGGAATGATAGAGCAGATTTAGTTTGAGACATAATATTCTTAGGTGCCTAAGAGGAAATTCATGCAAAAATGTCCAGTGACTTGAAAATTCGGCCCTGATGACTGGAAGAAAGCTCAGTGTTAGAAGTATGTACTAAATCATCATTAGCATAAAGATGAGAAGGGAGGCGACAAGGTAGAATGTGAGGAACAAGACAGAGGTAGAATCCTAGGCAATGTCCATTGTTAAGGGCAAAACTAAGAAAGAGGATCCAGTACAGGGAAAGACTCTGGTGGAAGAATAACAAGAAAGCGTATTTTAACAGAAGGTAAGAGGGAGGTGTATTTTCAAGACTTAGTATGTGATCAGTGCCGTACGGACATGCTCTTGGGAGATTAACTAAAATGGGACTGAAGTGAGAGTTAGAACAAAGATGTCCCCACAGTCTTCACACAGCATCTCATGATTCATTTCCCTTTGTAGGCACCACCCATCTCTACCTTGCTGCATGTACCCTCAGAAGAAAGACACAGTCTCTGATAGACACACTTTTGTGTGGTGATGATGATGATGTCCATCACCTGCACAGGAAGCACAAAATCTGCTTCTGATTTAGACCTAAGCAGTTCAAGAATAAACTCATTTTTTCCCCACTTGGGCCTTTGTTCCCATACAGCTCGCCGTCAGGTGTCTCTTATAAGCAATTTGCAATTTCTCACTTGATCTTGGCATATATTATAAACAGAAGTACATTCCTTGTGCTTCTAACTTGAAAAATAATGCCTTTTTATATTGCAAGAGCCATATAACATCTTTTACTCTACTCTAAATTTGATCATTATTCATTCACCAGCAAGCATTCATTGAGCATCTGATGTGTACAAATCATAAATTGGAAAAATTTCCTTCTTATGTGGAGCTTACAGTCTAATAAGTGAATGAATAAATGCCTAAATTAAATCTCAGACTCTGTATTATAAGTGAAAAAACCAAAGTGGATAGCGTGACCTGTGAGGCAAATACTTCTGGAGGAGAAGACATTTGAGCTGAAAGAGCACTGGAATGAAGAGAAGGAGCAAGCCAGGCTGGGATTTGGGAAAGGCGCTTTCCTGGCAGGGAAAACAGCAATGTAAGGCCCTTTCGGAGAATAGCAGGTTCTGCCACCGTAGCTTCAAAGATACGTTGGGAAGAGGCAAAAAACTAGGAACACATTAAGTCCTAAAGTGTCTCTAGAACCTCTTCCTTCAGCTTTGCTTTTCTGAACTTCACTAGCTCTCTGCTCATGAAGATGTCAGATTCCTCAGATCTTCTGCCCCAATAGAAAGCCTGAAAACCAGAGATTCTTAGAGACCTCTCATACTTAATTCCTTCACCTGAATAAAGTAGGAGGAAATACTCAGAGACCTTCTTGTCAGGTGCCATAAATGCCAGATGATTTATGGCTTCTGTATTGAAGTCTCATGAAAAATTGTTGCCATTTCCTCTTAATGGGATGCCTGAAAAAGAAGATGCCATCGAGAGAAGTGATGTTCATTCATTGCCTTCCAAGCCCCTCAGTCTACTTCTGACCAGCCTTGACACCTAGTTCCTCTGGCACCACACACTTGGTCATGAGTGCCAAACTACACACATTGTGTATTCATCGCCGGCTGGAGAACAGCTAACTATTGACCTCTTCGGTCTTCCTCGGTGGTTCCACTTGAGAAACTGTTGACAGACGGAGAGGAATAACTTAGCACATGTGCCTGAGACGCAATTTGCTAGAGAGATAAACCCAAAAGACTTTCTATTTCTGAATAAAGATAATATGTGATTTACATTTCTTAGATTGTAGACAACTTGTTATATATTGCTTAGGACTATAGAGAAAACTGTTATCATTGAGGAAAAAAATGATCTGGAAGCAAAATCTTAATGATGGTAATTAGGAATTAAAATTCAAATCCCCCGGTTTTCCCATTACTAACAAAAAGGAAAATATAAATTTGTTCTTCTAAAGCTAAAAACTTATAACATTTCATGTGAATCTGTGAGGTATGTTGTTTTGACAGACAACTGAGTTATTTAGGTAAGGAATGGCAGCATGCAATATTACAATCAGCTTTATTCCTATAGGATAAAAACTAATTCTTTGCAAGTCTGACAGACAGAAAATCCTTCAGAACAATTTTGGGGAGGAGGGCCATTTTCTAAGATTGGTCCTCCCAACTCCATCTCTAGAAATCTGGTAGGTATTCTTTGCCCCATATGACATGTCTTATTAGAACAAATCTTAAAATATCCAATATTGGGAAACTCCAAGCTCTTTGGGACTTCAGATTACAACATTTTCATGAGGGGAAGCAAAGTCGTCTATAAGAGAAAGCCAACACATATCATGCCTGTGTTACAAGCCAGAGTGCTGGGAAAATAAAAAAGAGTAAGGAGTGTTGACAAGATATTTATTTTTCAGACATGTAAAACCTGAGTGTCGAAGTCTCAGCAAAAGCTGTGCATGCAGAACTTTATAGCGCCGTGCTTGAATTCACAGACAAGAAGAAATATGTTTAATGATCTATAAAAGTAAACATTTCAACATAGAAAATAGGCAACTGAAATATAAACCATTTGAAAATATATTTGTCCCTTGGCATTTACAAGGAATTAGTTCCAGGACACTCCAAAGATAACAAAATTCTGAATGTGTCAGTCTCTTATACACAATGGCATAGATTAGCATATAATTTATGTACACCCTCCTGTGTACTTTAAATTATCTCTAGCTTATTTATAACCCCTAATACAATATTAATACTATATAAATAATTGTTATACTTTATTGTTAAGGAAATAATGACAAGGGGAAAATCTGTGTCTGTTCAACACTGATACAAATTTTTGTTTTTAGGATATTTCCAATCCAAGGTTGGTTGAATCCACAGATGCAGAACCCAAGGATGTGGAGGGTCAACTTGTACTTCTTTATGAAGTTCTTGGTCTATAATTTCTTTTTTTTATTGAATTAAAACTAAGATGATAATTTTATAGAGGTTGCTATAAATTCTGTATTTTAAACATAGTAAAATCAACTACATATCCTATATACATAATGTTTTAATGCCAGAAGTATTCCATTATCTCTTTTTTAAAAATCATCAGTAATAAGAAATATTTCAAGCAATGAATTAAATCCTGACTAAAATCCCCAAGAAATAAAGATCTTCTTAGAATAGGTAAAACTCTCAAAGACGTAAGTATAGGCAAAATCTTTATGAACAAAATCCCAATCACACAGGAAATATTACAAAGAATCAACAACTAGGATCACATCATATCAAAAAACTTTGCACAGCAAAAGCAATCACCAACAGAGCAAAGAGACAACCCACAGAATGGAAAAATTTTTTACCAGCTCTTCCTCAGACGAAGGACTACTATCTAGAATATCTGTGGAAATCGGTATGGAGATTCCTCAAAAAACTAAAACTAGAGGTTCCATTTAACCCAGCTGTTCCACTCCTAGGTGTCTTCCTGAAAGAGTTAAAAGCATCATACCACACCCACGTTTACAGTAGCACAAATTGTAATAGCAAAACCTTTGAAACAGCCCAGATGCCCACTAAGGGATGAATGGATAAAGAAAATGTGGTTTTTTAAT
>PVJO010029986.1:0-16059 GCA_004026905.1 Hystrix cristata
TTTTTTTTTTTTTTTTTTTTTTTTTTTTTTTTTTTTTTTTTTTTTTTTTTTTTTTTTTTTTTTTTTTTTTTTTTTTTTTTTTTTTTTTTTTTTTTTTTTTTTTTTTTTTTTTTTTTTTTTTTTTTTTTTTTTTTTTTTTTTTTTTTTTTTTTTTTTTTTTTTTTTTTTTGGTGCTGGGGATCAAACTCAGGGCCTTGTGCTTGCAAGGCAACACTCTAACCACTGAGCTAAATCCCCAGCCCTTTTCTGCCTTTCTTAATGATAAAAATTCCATTTGGTATTATTTATCTTCCACTCAACTTACTTTTTTAAATGTTTTTTGTGTGCAGGAATGAGTTCTCTCCATTTTTATCTTGATTTTTAAATTTCATCTTCACTTATGAAGGATGTTTCAACATGATGAAATTGTAAGTTGATAGAAGTTTTTTTCCTATCCGTATTTTAAAGACATTCTATTTTCTTCTGTGCATTGTTGCTGGGGATTTAGCTCAGTGGTTACAGTGCTTGCTTCACAAGCACAAGGCCCTGGGTTCGATCCCCAGCACCAAAAAAAAAAAAAAATTGTCCATTCTGTGCATTGTCTTGAATGAAATGGCATTAGAAACTTCCAGACTGATAGTGTATGTAAGTGGTAGAGCTCATGTTCAAGCACAAAGCCCTGGGTTCTATCCTCAGCAACAGAAAAATATGAGAATGTCCAGAGCTGGGGATTTAGCTCAGTGGTTAGAGTGCTTGCCTTGCAAGCATAAGGCCAAGTTCGATCTCCAACACCAAAAACAAAAAGAATGTCTAGAATTTCTTATTGTTTTGTCCCTATATAAAGTCTTTTTCTCTTTGGTTGCCTTATGTTTTTATTTTCAAGAATCTTTTTTTTGAGCTGGGGATCAAACTTGGGGCCTTATGTTTGCAAGGCAAGCACTCTAACCGCTGAGCTAAATCCCCAACCCTCAAGAGTTTTGTTTTGTTTTGTTTTGTTTTTTGAGACAGTCTCACTATGCAGTTCAGGCTGACCTTGAATTCATTATGTAGCCAAGGCTGGCCTCAAACTAGTGGTGATCCTCCTGCCTCAGGTCCCAGGTGCTGGGATTACAGGCGTGTGCCACCACACCTGGCTCAGGAATTTGACTATAATACCTGTGTGTGGTTTTCTGTATGCATCCTGCTTAGGGTTTATTGAGTTTTTTTTTTTTAACTGAGCTTTTTGAATCCATGGGTTGATATTTTCTATCAAACTTTGGGGTAGGGATTTAGCTCAAGTGGTAGAGCACTTGCTTAGCAAGCGCAAGGTCCTGAGTTTAACTCCTAGCAACCCCTGAAATAAAAAACAAAAAACAAAAAAACTAAAGCATTCCCCCCCATCTTCTCCTGGGAATTAGAGTATATGTATGTTAGACCACAAATCAATAAGACTCTGTGTTTTCTGTTTGATTTTCTTGTTATTTTTTCCTTCTGTTTGTTTGAATAATCTTCAAGATCCCTGATCTTTTTTTCTTTTGTAGTGCCCAGTATCTATTAGGTCAATTGAATGATTTTTTTTTTTGAATGATGTCTTATTTCATTTCAAATATTGTATTTTTCAGATCTAGGGTTGCTATTTGATACATTTTTATAGTTTCCATTTCTCTTTGCTGAAAGTCCTCATGTGGTCACTCATTGTATACATATTAGTTTGCTTGCTTTTTAAAATCTGGACCATATTTATAATAGATGTTCTAAAGTTCTTATCTACCAATTCCAGCATGTGTGTCACCTCTTGGTTTCTTTGGACCTTTCCTCCTAGTTATAGATCACATTTTCCTGCTTTCTCTTGTCTAGTAATTCTTATTGTGTGATGGGCATTATGGGCATTGTATTGTTGAGTCTAAATTTTGCTGTTTTTCTTTAAATAATATTATCATTTATTCTTGTTGGCAGTTTATTTGCTGGCAGATTAGATTTTTCCTATCAGGACTTGATTCCAGGATTTTTAAGTGTGGTTTTGAAGCAACCCTTATTAAAGGGCAAGAATCTCGAGGTAAATACTACTCAGCCGTAAAGAAAGATAAATTTGAGTCTTTTGTAGGAAAATGGAGGCACCTTAAAATATTTTTGAAACAATGGAATAGGTAATTTGGGAAAGTATTTTAACTTCTCCCTACTTCCTATTTATCTCTCTTCCATTTTCCTCTTTATTTGTATATTTATATATACAAATTTACTTATATATATATACTGTGATACCTCAGTTGTTGAACGGCTCCAAGTTCAAACTTGCCTCTATTCAAACAGCAAAGTTTGAAACAAATCTGCCCTGTGTTTGTAACTTTGCTTGATATTCGAACCAAAAATCTAATTTGAGAAAACCTGTACTGGTCGCAGAGTGAGTCACCAGCCAAAACTGAGTCACCACGATTCAAAGGAGCAATTCCTCAAGCTAAATGCTGCTCTTACCCACACACATACTGTATAGTGATTGTGTTAGTGTGTTAAAACATTTGTCATTGGGCTTTTTTTGTGTGTGATTTATTTGCATACAATATCATAACTTTGGCTCCAAAGAAAGTCAGAGATAGCAATAAAGCTAAGAAAACTGTGAGAACTGTGATAGAATTAAAGAAATCATTGTAAAATTTGTTAAAATCCTGGAAAAATGAATTTTTAAATGTAATTTTGGGGCCTTAGAACAAATTATTTGATTTTTCATTCCTTGTGGGAAACTTACGTTCAGTTCTCAAACTTTTTGGTGTTTGAACATGAAGTTGGAATGAATTGAGTTCAACAAAGTATCATGGTATATACAAAATCAAATAGCAACTCTGGATCTTTATTTATTTATATATATATATATTTGCATGTATATGTATACATTTGCATATATATATATTGCTTTTTCATTTCTGAAACAAATTCTATCCATCTCAACTGTCCTGAATTCCAGTCTTTGTTTATTCTTCCCAACAAGCCCATTGTTTTCTACTTATGAGTCACATTTTCCTCTGCCTTAGTTACAAGGTGTCCCCAGCAAGAAATCTGGTTTAAATGTGCAGTCCACTGCCTTTGCCTCACATCTCTCAAGAGTAGCAGTTCTTAGCTGAGCATGGTGGAGCATGCCTGTAATCCCAGTACTCAGAGGGTTCGGGATTTAGCTCCAGTGGTAAAGTGCTTACCTAGCAAGTACAAAGCCCTGAATTCAATCCCCACCCCACCCCCAAAAATACCAGTACTCAGGAGGCTGAGGCAGGAGGAGCACCATGAATTCGAGACCTGCCTGGGCTACATAGTAAGTTCAAGGTCAGCCTGAACTACACAGTGAGACCATGTCTCAAGAAAAAAAAGAGTACCAGTTCTTTGTAGATGTTGTCCAACACCTAAAAACTGTTTTATGTATTTACTCTGGTTTTATGATTTTTATGATAGAAAAGTCCAATACTATCTACTGTGTTTAGGATAGACCTGGATACTGGCCTTCCTTTGTAAGATTGAGAATTTTGAATTCAGGTTAGTATAGGTAGTTCTACCTCCAGTTCCTACTGTATTCAATACATTGAGATTATTTTTTTGTCCTACATATATCTCTGAGTTTACCAACTGTGGATTATAAAGCCAGGACAAGTGCAGCCCCCAGCACAAAATTTGGCAGAGAAAATAAACTTTGAAATAAACTTATTAAACAGAAAAATTGTCTTGTAAATTGTTCTGTGAGAGTAATAAAACAAATATACAGTGGAAATTATACTTTAAAAGAATTTGAAAAAAATAAAAAATAAAAATAAAGGAATTTGAGAGCTGGACATGGTGGCATACGCATCTTAGTCCCAGCACTTGGGAGACAGTGGGAGGATCACCACGAGTTAGCAGCCAGCCTGAATGACATAGGGAGACCCTGTCTCAAAAAAAACAACGGAGTTTGAGGAATAGCTTCAGATATAATATTGTAGAGTTCTTTGTATGAAAGAAGAGATTTTTCAGAAAAGATGTGGGAAAGGATTTAAAAACATTAAAGAAATAAATTTTCAAAAATGTTCTAGAGTCATAAAACTTTTGAATAGTAAAAACACAAAGCTGGGCATGCATGGTGGCACATGCCTGTAATTTGAGAGGCTGAGGCAAGAGAACTGCAAGTTTGAAACCAGCCTAAATAACTTAGTGAGACCCTGCCTCAAAATAAAATAAGGGGGGGCTGGGGATTTAGCTCAGTGGTTCAAGTGCTTGATTAGTGAGCACAAACAAGGCCCTGAGTTCGATCCCCAGCACCAAAAAATAAATAAATAAATAAAAATAAAATAAGGGGTAGGGATGTACCTCAGTGGTAGAGCACTTGCCTAGCATGCCTGAGGCCTTGGATTCAATCCCAAGTACAAAAAAAAAAAAAAAAGAACAATAAGAAGCAAAGGTTAAAAAATACCGATTTTGGTTTTTTATTTTTCTTTGTTTAGTTTTTGGGGGGTTTTTTGTTTTTTGTTTTTTGTTTTGGGTGCTGGGGATTGAACTCAGAACCTTGCATTTCCTAGGCAAGCACTCTACCACTGAGCTAAAGCCCCAACCTCTTGGTTTTTGTGGGAAGTTTTTGTTGATTTTTTTTTTCTTTTTGGTGCCAGGGATTGAACTCAGGGCCTTGCGCTTGCTAGGCAAGCACTCTAACCACTAAGCTAATTGTTTTTTCTTTTTGAGACAAGGTCTCACTATGTAGTTCAGGCTGACCCTGAACTCACTGTGTAGTCTAGGTTGGCCCTGACCTCAGATCCTCCTGCCTCAGCCTCCCAAGTGCTAGGATTACAGTGTATACCACCATGCCCAACAATTCTGGTTTTTAGAAAATTGTTTTACACAACTAATATATGTGTTTAGTGGCAAAGAAGATGTAAGGCAGAAAAGAAAAAAAAAATGAATACTTTTTTTGAAACAAGGTCTCAGACTGAGAATATAGCTCATTGGGAGAGTGCTTGCACCTGCCTAGAATGTGCAAGGCCCTGGGTTCAGTCCCCAGTACAGAGGTCGGGGGGCTGTGGAACTAGAGATATACAATGCCTCCCATTTATCATTTTTATAAATGGCAGTGGCATAGAGAATTCCCTAATTTTCCAAATATTCCGAAACTGATAAGAGGCAAGATCTGTAGAAGAAAAATCTTCAGATCTGGTTCTGGCTCTTTTGCTTGTTGACTAAGCAAGACATGCTGTCCCTCTTTGTTGCCATCTCCTTATCCATTCCCAGGCGTTCTGCCTGCCAGCAGTGCTGTGGGTCACAGAACTAGCAAGGACAACCAGACAAACTGGAAACCTTCAGCAGTCCAAAGATGTACCTGAGTGTCTGGGATTCACAACTTTTTCTAGAAAGCTCTCTGCTTGTACAATAATGAGTATGATTCACTGTCGTGAAGCACGACTCCAGTTTTGTCACAAAACTGCCTCAGCCGCCATTGCTGTGAAATCCTGTGCTGAGTGACAGAGTCAAGGGCCAAGTCCCTCTGGGACTGGCCAGGCTCAACCCCTGAAATTTAAGAAGCTGCAGTGCCACAGTTAAATGTCTTCTTACTTCTCTGCTATTGCCTGTGTTTTCCCTCCTTGAAATGCCTCTTGCCTTGACCCTCCTTTGCTCCTCCTAGGCCAGTAACAGCGAACCTTTTAGAGTTTTCAAGGATACAAACAGCCCTCTGCGGCACATGTGCCACAGGTTCACCACCACTGCCCTGGACCAAGCCGTCAGCGCCTCCCCACCAGTCCCTCCCAATGTGTTTTTTCTGCTGCACATCCTCGGAGCACCACTAGCACTTCACACATGCACACATCGCCTGTGTACTTTTAAGTTCCCGTTTGGTAACTCTTGCTCCATCCAACCAGCAGCTTTTTAGAGTGATGCTTTCTTTTATCTGTCTTACTTTCCTTATTGTGTCAAACAGTAGTTGGTATGTTACGAGCATTCAGAAATATTTATTCTCATCATTAATTCTCATTGTGTGATGTGATTCTTTTTATCGTGTCCCAAACTTGTCTTTTTCAAATGTCAAAGATTTTTCCCTCATCAAAGTAATTGTTAATTCATAAACAAATCCCTTTCTGTCCTGTCCATAAGCGTTGTGATTCCCTAGGCCTCTGGTGTATACCTTCTTTTAGCTATATTTTTTGGGGGGCGGATAAATGTTAGACAATTCATGGTGAATTGTAGTGTATGTTCTTTGAAATGTGATTGTGATGGTTAACTTCCTTTTCACACAGAGAGATGTTCTTTACCACCATGGAAAGCCACCTGCTGCGCTGCAAGGTGTTAGAAATTATATTCCTCCACAGCTGCGAGACGCCTACCCGCCTGCCCTTGTGTCTGGCCCAAGCTCTCTATTTTCTGAATAATTCCACGTCGCTGCTCAAGTGCCAGGTAGATTGTTTTCTGCTTCGATTTTAGTATATGTGCTGCTGAAGCGAGCACTGTTTCCTGCTTCAGTTCTAAGCCTAGAAGACCTTTCCTCAATCCTGCCCATGAGATTTTTAGTTTAAAACACAACCGCTTGAGCATTATGTAAAAGTGACTTGTAAATTGTGTGAAAACTTTAACTGAGAAAGTTATTATCAGTTACTGTTACTATCTCTGCAGTCTGATAAAACCCAGTGGCAGACTTGGGATGAGCTGGTTGAGCATCTGCAGTTTCTGTTGTCCAGTTACCAACATGTTTTAAGAGGTAAGATGCACTTGCTGGCAAATAGATGGTGTGGGATGTAACAATGGACATAATAGTTACTCAGGAGATTCTAGTTTGTTCACTTAAGTAAAGCATTGTTCCTTGGTTGTATTATAAAGGACAAGGAATGGCATAGCTAGAATCACTGCTATGAAAAGGAAAAATCAAATGTCTTTATTATGTCTGATAATACAGTGGTCCTCCTAGTAGGCAGGTTGTAGAGATAAATAAAAGTCATCATGCCAGGTGTGTGGTACACGCCTGTAATCCCAGCACTCAGGAGGCTAAAACAGAAGGATTGCTGTGACTTGAAGGCCAGCCTGGGCTACATAGTGAGTTCAGGGCCAGCCTTGAATACATAGCAAGACACTATCTTAAATACATACATACATACATACATACTAAAATAAAAAATAAAAGTCATCATAATATGAGATAACTCTGGCGTTTGATACTGGCCTTCACTACAACATCTTTGTTGAGTTGATTGTAAACATCTGTCAGTAAATGCAAATATAATACAAAGCAAATGAGTGGATTTGTACATCTTATACATCTTACAAGATGTGTGGGATACCCTAAAGTCTATGAAAGTAGCTCTTCAGGGTGCTCAAATCACAGATGCAGCCAGTAACCAGAAAAGATCTGGGAGAGTTAAGAGCAGGTAACCTCGGAGGCAATGTTGACAAGAATAATCACGTATAGCTTCTCTTAGTGAGAATGATTTAGTAGCCAAGCATTATTGAGAGCCTTGGGAAAACTGAAGAACTGGTGAGATATTAATTAGAAAAGGAATAATAGTACTTTAACACAAGCAAAAACTGACATTTTCTTTGTCTGTATTGGACTGAGGACATATCATCACATAGAGCTCTTGCCAAAAATTCATGACCTGGATCTAATCAGAAGGGAGCCTTAGACAAACCCAGATTGATTGACCTTTCACAAAATAACTGGCCATATTTTTCAAAAGTACCAAGATCTTAACAAACACTGAGATACTGTTCCAGATTAAAAAGAAACTAAACTTCATGAATACTAAATGCAATACATGAGGCTGGGGATTTAGCTCAGGGGTTAGAGTGCTTGCCTTCCAAGCACAAGGCCCTGAGTTCGATCCCCGGCACCAAAAAAAAAAAAAATGCAATACACGATACTAGGCTGGACCCTTAACTACAAAAAAGGAAGTTATAAAGTACATTATTGGAGGGCTTGGGGGTGCAGGTAGCACAGTGGTAAGCCATCTGCCTAGCAAGCACTAGGCCCTGGGTTCAATCCCCAGCATCTAACACACACACAAAAAGGTACATTATTGGGACAATTGGCAAAATTTACAGACATTAGATAATAGACTTGTACTCGGTTTCTTATTTTTGATAATTATACTGGATTATGATAGTAAAGTGGCCTTGGTCTTAGGAAGTCCATACTGAAGTATTGAACATAGCATCTGCAAATTATTCTCAAGTACTACGAAAAAAGTGTACATATACTTGCCCACAGTTGTGTTACAGTTGATTTTAACTCAGAAATGGCACATAAAGGTACGAGAACCCCTTAGATCCCCGGAGGCTTGAAATTGAGAAAGCTATTATGGAGACCTATAAATAAAAATAATAAAGGACACAAAGGACTGGATTAAAGACAGAAAGTCTGGTTTTAAAGCCCAGCTCCACCCCTTCCTCTGTGTTGGACAGCTGTGTTTCTAGACCTTAGTTTCTTTCTCCTATAGAATAGTATGATAATATATAACTCGCAAGGATTGCTTATGCGTAGGTATGAGAAGAAAGTAAAAGTGTTCAATTGAAAAACTTCAGTTTGGGGATTTAGCTTAGTGGTAGAATGTTTGCCAAGCAAGCACAAGCCTCTGAGTTCGATCCCCAGCACCCTACCCCCAAAAAAAAGCAAAAAAAAAAAGTTTACCTTTAGCAGTTTTTATTATGTTTGTTCAGACCTGGAGAGAAGTCTATCCTGAACCCCATTTTACAAATGTTTCTGCAGAGGGCAAGAAGCCCTCGTATGAGCCGGATTCTGTCTATCGTCCGCCTGCTACCCTGATTTTTTGTTGTTGTTGTTAGTGTATGTACTGCCACAGCGAGTACTTTATTTTTTTTAATTTCCTTGTTTGAGCTTTTTTTTAAAACCAAAACATGTATTGGTACATTGTAGATAGACATAATGATCACATTTATCAAAGTTAGTTTGTACCTGTACATGATGTATCTTGGTTCCCCCCTTCCCCACCCCTCCCTTCCATTCCCCTCCTCTCTTTATTTACAATAGCCTTATTTCCGTTTTTCCATTTTTTCTTTTTCTTGTCTCTTTCCCTTCCTTCCTTTACCCCTAGTTCTATTCCCATTTGAACATTGTCTTTCTTTTTCACCATATCTATTATACCTTTTTATCGCTAGTCCTCAAAGCAGGCTTTTACCTGCCTGCGGCATTCGCACTAGCTGTTTTCTCTACCAAGCGGGCCTGCACCACCCAAACCAGCCATGGTCGCCTCTGTCTCACCCTCTGGAAAGCCCTCAAAAGCCCTCCCTGCCCACAGTGGGCTGCTTCCCTCGTTCCCTCCTTGTTTCTGTTTATCACAGCATCCAGCTTGTTTCTTGGATTGTACTTATGACAAGCTAAAATCACTTTTGATGGTTTATTCATTCTCAGGCTTCCTGCAGCTAGAATCAGTCTCCAGGCCCAGGCCCAAGTCTCAGCTCCCACCATCCCTACAGCCGGCCCACTTTAGAAACATAGTCTGTGCTCCCTACAAACTTTTGTTGTTTAAATATTGGAAGGGCCCTATTACTGCATCTCAGGACAGCTTTGTTTCCTGTATTTCCAGAATTTTTAGACACACTACAATATATTTATTGTACTTTCTTTTCAGATTTTAAGTAGGCCTACTGGTATAAGTTTGGAGGGACTTTATTCTTGCATATTTTCATCTGAAGGTTGCCAAAAACATTGAGGATATTATTTTAAAACATAATCTAGGGGGCTGGGGATTTAGCTCAGTGATTAGAGTGCTTGCCTTGCAAGCACAAGGGCCTGAGTTTGATTCCCAGCACCAAAAAAAAAAAAAAAAAAACATAATCTAGTATACTGGTTCAAATGTTTATTCTGTTTTCTAAATTTCTGAATACAACATACTTTAATCCTTTTAATAATCTTGTTAGTGAAAGTACCATCTTCCCCATTTTATAAATGAAAAGAGGGAGAAAGTTAGCTGCCCAACACAGAGGAAGGGGTGAAGCTGGGATTTAAAACCAGACTTGGTATTTAACCCAGTCCTTTTTTTTAAAATGTCTCCACAGTCGCTTCCTCAGGGCACTTCAGCATATCTGAGAACCATGAAGTCCTCAGGAATCTCAGTGTATTTGCTTTATTGTGACCTTGAGCTCCTTTGTCTCAATTCCATGTACTTCCAGAACTCTACTGGAACTGGCCTGTGCACATGGGATGATATCTTTATAATTTAACTTTTGTTTTCCCCAGTATTTTCATTTTCAGACCTATGGAATAGTTGAAAAAAACAGTACAACAAATACCCATGTACCCTTTGCCTAAACCCAGGATGGGAGAGCTGAAACGGTTTAGAATAAATTGGCACATATTTCTTTCCTTGGTTTTGTGGATTTGTTTTTTTTTTTTTTTTGGTTTTTTTTGTTTTGTTTTTAGACAGGGTCTTGCTATGCAGTTCAGTCTGGCCTTGAACTCACTATGTAGCCCAGGCTGGCCTCACACTTTAGGCAATCCTCCTGCCTCAACCTCCTGAGTGCTAGGATTACAGGTGTGAACCACCACACCCAGTTTAAAAAGATCAATCCTGATAGAGTATCAACCAGGTTCTTCTCTCCCACCCCACCCCCCCACCCCCGGGCTGGGGATTGAACTCCGGGCCTTGTGCTTGCAAGGCAGGCACCACTGAGCTAAACCCCCAGCTGCCCCCACTTTTTTTTGCGGTACTGGGGATTGAATCTAGGACCTTCACAATGAGCAAAGTCCCCAGCCCCTTTTATTTGTTTTTTGAGAGAGAGTCTCGCTAAGTTTTTTGTTTGTTTGGTGCTGGGGATGAACCCAGGGCCTTGCGCCTGCTAGGCAAGAGCTCTACCACTGAGTTAAATCCCCAACCCCCTTGAGCCAGGTTCTAGCCAGCTGTCAAGCACTGTACTTGTAGTCATACTCTGGCTTCTTTTATTTATTATTTATGATACAGGCTGGCCCAGGCTGGCCTTGAACTTGGGCAATCTTCCCATCTCAGCTTCCTGAGTGGTGGGATAATAGGCATGAACCAAAAATGCCTGGCATTTTACTTGTCTTTCATAATGGAAATTGTTTGAGTCCCAGCCAATAATTTGTAGACTCTCCCATAATTGGAATTGTCTGTTTCCTCATAATCAAGATTCATGTTAACATTCGTTGGCAAAATTACCAAATAGATGATGATGTACCCTTCCTGCAATCCCAGCACTCTGGGAGGCTGAGGCAGGAGAATTGCCAGTTCAAGCCCAGACTGGGCAATTTAGACACTTAGAGAAACCTATGCAAGAAAGAGGGGTTGGGGGGAGAGGAAGAAAGAAAGAAAAGAAGGAAGGAAAGGGAGGAAGGGAGGAAAGAAAGAAAAGAAGGAAGGAAAGGGAGGAAGGGAGGAAAGAAAGAAATGAAGGAAAAAGGGAGAGGGAGGGAGGGAGGAAGGTAGGATCTGTAATAGACTGCTGCGTTGTTTTCCCCTCTATTAGTAAGCAGTTCAGAGGGTTGAATTCAGCGGGTTGAATCATTTTGAGACTATCCCATTTAGCCTTCGACTTGATGGCTTTAGCTTCCATTTGAGTTTTTACTTGAGTCAAACAGTATGTTGAAAAGTGGCAATGTTCTAGTTATACCTTCATTCTGCAGTTAACGGGCCTTTTATGAAAAAGACCCCTACATACCTGTAATTTTTTTTTTTTTACTATGCACTCAGGTCTTTAAGTCCAATGTGTTAAAATAATCCATTTTGTCATTTTTTCTGATCACTGGCCAAATATGGCCAATAGGAGGGTTGGTTCCTGTATACTTTTGACAAATCCCCATCAATTTGTGGGTTTTAGTTTTTGTTTTTGCAGTATTGGGGATTGAACCCAGGGCCTTCATACCGAGCTATTTCCCAGCATTTTTTTTTTTTTTTGAAACAGGGTCTCAATATATTACTAAATTGCCCAGATTAGGCTCAAAACTGCAGTCTTCCTGCCTCAGCCTCCCAGAGTGCTGGGATCAGTTTTCAATGTTCTCTTTCTCACAAAAGATGTTCCAGGTTCACCCTATAATTACCTTGCCTTGGTCCTACAGTTAGTCTTTTCTCCAAAAAATTCTGATTTATTTTAGTGGAGAGCCCTTTCTGACAACAGAGCTACTAAGTTATTTCATTTTACTTTTTTACATAATACATGTTCATACTGACACCTCAGTCTCTACTCAGTGCCACAGGGTTCTTCCTCTCTTCCTGTTCCATACCCGAATCTTGCTTCTCTCACAAGAACCCTGGCTCCCAACATGAGTTGTACATACTTATTTGATCTAGCAAATACATACAACATGGTTTCAGAGCCAGGCACGGTGGCATACACCTGTAATCCCTGCACGCTGGGAAGCTAAGGCAGGAGGACACACATTCAAGCCTAGCCTGAGCAACTTCATGACTGAAACCATCTCAAAATAAAAAATAAGCTAGACATGGTGATGCACGCCTGTGATCCCAGCACTCAGGAGGCTGAAGCAGGATCACAAGTTCGAGGCCAGCCTGAACTACATAGTGAGACCCTGTAGGGAGTGGGGAGCTGGAGATGTAGCTCAGTGCAAAGGCCCTGGATTCAATCTCGAGTACCAGGGGCTGCAGTGGAGGAAAGAGTACCACCACAAATTTAGTTCAGTTCAGTATTTCTTTCCATTTCTTTTCATACTTAGAAATCTACCTAAAGATATTCAAAACTCACCTCAATTTTTTCAAGTAGTGTATTAATTTGAAATAGTTTATTTAAATCGAAGGAGAGAAAACAATTTTTTTTTTAAATATGTAAAACCTGTTGAGTATCCGGGTAAAGCAAGAACACAGGCCTTTTTGGAAATGGGGCTACCACAGAAACTCACATGCCTGGGCTGGGGAGTTAGCTCAACAATTAGAGTGCGTGCCTAGCAAGCATAAGGCCCTGAGTTCGATCCCTGGCAAGGAAAAAAAAACTCACATGCCTGATTTATCTCCCAGTAGCGAGGTAACAGGGCTTTACCTACTAAAGTTGGACTTTACCTTCATGAATCCTAACAGAATAAAAAGCATTTTAGTTTAACTGACTTCTTCCCTCTTGCAGAGCACCTACGAAGTTCAGTGATTGATAGAAAAGATTTAATCATCAAAAGGATTAAACCCAAGCCCCAGCAAGGAGATGACATCACAGTGACGGACGTGGAGAAGCATATCGAGGCCTTCCGCAACCGCCTGATCCAGATGCTGGGGGAGCCTCTGGTCCCCCAGCTCCAAAACAAAGTGCAGTTGTTGAAGCTCCTGCTCTTTTATGCTGCAGACTTGAACCCTGATGCAGAGCCGGCCTCGAAGCACTAGAATAGCCGATGAGGCTCTTCTAAGCACTGAGCACCAAGAATACCTCCTCGAACTGTTCCCATCTACTTAGAAGCTCTGTCGATGAACAGTAGTTAAAAATCTCACAGGACCAAACCTATCTTATTTATCTGTAGGTCATAATAACTAAAAGTCTTCAGTATATCTTTTTTTTAATAATCCTATCCTAGCGTGTTCTGAGATATGGCTTACACAGTGTATATATTTTTAATAAATTATCTATACATTTTTTTGAAACAGGTAATAGTATATGCACTATATATTTTAACATTTCCATTCAAAATGTGAGAATCCTCTGTGGAACAAATTACATCAATGTTGTCATTCAAGGCACCAAACAGCCTGTTCCTGAAAAGACGTTTTTCCCCAATAGAACGCAGCAGACCTTTTATATTACCTACAAACAGTCCTATAGCTCCTATAGTAGACCTTTTATATTACCTATAAATATGACTTTGTGGCCAGTCTACTGCTATCTGATGTAACAAAGGGGGGTAGTGCATAGAAACAAAAGGACAGCCTGCATGTGTTATAAAACATTTGATGTTAAAATGATACAATAAAAAGCCAACAGTTTTTCAAAATAACTTTCCCATGCTTAGGTTCCATGCATGAGGGTGAGGAGAATGGCTCTTAATAGGACAAAATGACAAGACACCCATACCTGAGAAAGTAGTAAGAGTTTTTATTGTCAAAACAAGAAAACGGAAGACACAAATAAATTAATTGTGACAAATTTACACTCCAGGGCTTCTCTGTGGAAGGTCAGTTCCTTATATAAACAAAATGCTATCTAAAACAAAAAACAGCAAATGTTCGAGACAGTGTTCATGACAATGAACATGTACAGTGAGGAGAAATAAAAGGCATTTTCTCTTTCCTTCAGTAAGATATGTGCTGCATAGAGTTATGAGCCTCATTTTAGTGAAAAATTCTTCCACTAGTAGAAAAATTTTGAATTCATCCACCACTCCCACCCCACAAAATTTCAGGCCCTGATCCAAACAAAACCACACGATGACACTATAAGAACCTGAAGTCTATAATCTAACTGTACTAACCATCTTTACGCTAAAAAGTTTAGTACCTAGGGTCGGGGGTGTGGCTCAGTGACAAGGTGCCTGCCCAGCATGTGTGAAGCCCAGTATGCTCTTAGCATCGCCCCCCAGGAAAGATCATTTTATATATATATATATATATATGTGTGTGTGTGTATGTATGTATCAGTATGAAACCAGGAGACTGAACTGTCTCCCTTAGTTTTCAACCAAAGTGGATTTAAACTTTAATCTCATTTTAAAGTGCAAGAAAGGATATACAACACTAATGTTTGTTTTATGATGAAAGGGAAGTATCTCTCCATGAAGCAATGGCTCAGGACAAAGTGATCCATTAGGCTAAAATCCAAGGTGACCCAAACTTGAGCCTAGAAAGATAAAAGAATCAAAAGCTTCAGTTTTGAAATAGCATAAACATTATTCAAATAGTAAGCAATGATTGAAGTTCTTGTCTAGGATACATGATACAAAAACAGGTCACGAGATTCCTCCCAAATCACTGCTCAAGATTTTTTTGCCTAAAGCAGTACAATAAGGTTTTGTCACATGAGTACAAGCATTGCACTAATGTGTCTCAAAAATTGTGTTTCCAGCTATAGCCTCTGTTTAAGAGATTTAAAAATATACCGTTCCTATGTCAGAGCCAAGGGAAGTGGGACACAAGAAACCCTCTACCCAGAGTCCCCGGGACAGAAAACCCTCTAGAACCCAGTGGGGGTGAGCACATTCAAATCACGTGGTTTGAGATTATGGGTCCGCGGTGGCGGTCTCTTTGTTTCTATCACTGGGATGTCCATCCTGGGTGGCTTGAAGGTTGCTGGATCTTCAGCCATTCGGGTGGCCTGGGCACGGATCAGCTCCATGGGAGAGGGCTTCTGGGCTCCTTTGTAGGGCTGGATGGCAAAACCTCCTACAGAAGTAAACCAGAGAACAAAGGATTGCAGACCAGTGGACGGCACGCAGTGTACAACACAGTAAATATCCGCCACACTGCTTTCTTCTTTGGAGGAGCTCCCTTACCAGAATCAGACTTCTGGAGGGGTCTTGGTCCAAAGACGTTCCATTTATCTAACGAAGTTCTATCCTTGTCCCCGCTTCCAGGATCCATCGTGCTAGGATTTGGGCCAGGTAAGGCTGTGGAAGAACCAGGAGTGAACCAGCCTCTGGAAGAGAATGAAACATAATAACCCTTGAAGCTCAGCCTGAATGACACATCATCCAAGCACAAGCGTTCCTGAGGCTCACTGAGGCGCGCAGGTCCTGGGGAAGCACTCACCTGGACTTGTGCTTCGGGGAAGAATGAGGGGTGCTGCTTGGGCTGGACTGGGTGGACGCAGGCTGCTTCTCTTCTTTTGTTATCTCTCCACTCTGCAGCTTTAGTTTCTGTTCAATGGGTGAGAAGACAGACCTTCAAAATGGCAGCAGACCCATGCAAACCACAAAAGTAGGTCTGGGCATAAACATTCGGTTCACATTCTAACCTCAGGACAAGGAGAAACATTTAGAGATCAAATGACTTTGGACTATATAGCAGATATCCCTTGGTGCCATATTTGTTGAAATTCCATCTATTTAAAGAATGACAGTCGGTCTATAACATCTTAAACTCCTCTATACTAAAAGGTGTGCACTAGAGCTTTTAAAGTGAAGTAAAGGGGCTGGGAATTTAGCCCCGTAGTTAGAGTGCTTGCCTAGCAAACAGAAGGCCCTAAGTTCAACTCCTAGCACCGAGAAAAAAA
>PVJO010029987.1:0-16049 GCA_004026905.1 Hystrix cristata
CTCTTAAGTGAAATAAATCGGACACTCATGAACACACATCGAATTGTTTCTCTGATATGAGAGACCATAATTGTAAATAAGGACAAAGAGGTGTAATAGATATTATATAAAAGGAGGATGGTGAGCAGAGGAGAGAAGTACTAGAAAGAAAGAAGGGGAAAAGCAGAAAGGCAACAGGGGAAAAAGAGGAGAAAGGGAATATATGGAAAATGATAAATGAATCTGCTGTAAATAGGGAGAGAGGGTGCAGAGGGGAGTGGGGGAGAGGGGGGGAGAACCAAGATACATCATGTATAGGTACAGAATTAATGTAATGAATGTGACCATTGTATGTAGAATGTACCAATACATGTTCTTGGTTTAAAATAAAATAAAAAAAAAAATAAAATCTCGAGGCTTTTGACTAAAACCTGGTACCTCAGCCACACTAAGAGTTTATCTGAGACCATCATCACTTGGTTTTATATTTCCCTTTAAATATAGTTAAGTTAAAGATCAATGCCTGATAATAAAACAGAATGGTGTTTTAATATTTAGAAACTTTACCAAAGTAACTGCGAGTTGTAACTATAGAGCCATCCCAGTTCTTAGTATTTCTGTCAAAATGAATGCAAGAGATTTTTCCCATCTGATTTCTAAGGCTAGTTGAGCTATCAAGGGGCTCAATGAGGGGACTAAGGGAACTTTACTTGGGGAAGTTCCACCGTTACTCTAGGGAATTAGGACTAGGTAAGGTCAATGAGTGGCTTCACTCCCTTTTTCCAGTGAGTCAATGGGTCTAAATAAGGAGTCTAAAGGTTTCTAAATCTAAAGGTACCTCAAGGAAAGACGACGTGTCGTCACTTGGATGGAGACGTCCATCTAGTCTTTGTCGGCCACACAAGGGAGTGCACAACTTGTGGGCTAGTTCTAGATCTCTTCCTTAGGCAGGGACACCTTCTTAAGGAGTGCAGATTGAATTATCTCCTTCTCTACAGACCCCAAAACAAGCAGATGGGGAATCTACTAGACTTTACTGCAGTGAAAATTCCACCCACATCACCGTTAGGCTGTATCCTTCAAAAGTAGAACAATTTCAACCCAGATCACCTAACGCATGAGTTGCTCATTCGTTATTGCAATACAGTTTGGGTCCAATAGGAGCTAGGAGGTGGCAAGAGATGGGTACAGGATGGTACTTTGGATTATGAGACTATTCTCCAGTTACGGCATTTTTGCTTAAATCATGAAAGGTGGAATGAAATGCCTTATGCTCAGGCTTTCATGACTCTTTATAGAAGGGAATGTTCAAAGGCTATGGTATCTAGAGTGGCCCCTGAGGAGGAAGAAGATATCCTAGATGACCCTGTCCTGGGGCCCCCACTTGTCTCTTAGGGGGATATGGGTCGCTCTGATCTGTTTGATACCAGGAGGTCTTCTCAACCTCCCCCATATAATCCCCAGGTGGAAAAACCAACTTCATTTGATCCAAATGATTCAGGAACTCCTCCAGAGCCTAGTGCCCCAAGGGAATCCAATGATCCTCAGCCCTCTTATGCTTCATAGGCGGTTTTGAGTCCTGCAGGAAAAACCTGAAGTGGCACCTTTTACCACCCTAGTTCACAACTTATGCTGCCTTTGAGAGAAATTCCAAGGCAGGAGGGAAATACTCGAATACAAGTCCCCTTTTCAGTTGCAGACATTCAACTGTGTAAAGAGCACTTAGTTCAACTATCTGAGGACCCCAGTAAGTTTACAGATGGGTTTCAGACCTTGACTCTTGCTTTCGATTTATCATGGCAACATGTTCAATACATCTTGGCCAACTGCTTGCTGTACTCTAGATGAACAATAGAGAATTTTACAAGAGGCTAGAAACTATGCAAGTGATCAATTTACTTTAGATAAGGAAAGAAATCACAGTGCAGATGTTATCCTCTCACCAGCAGAACCAAACTGGGATTATAATACTTGAGAGAGACTAGAAAAGAGGTCTAAAATGATGTCTGCTCTTATTATGGGAATGAAAAGTGAATTTAAAAAGCTGTTAATTTTGATCAAGCGGGTCACATTATACAGGGTCTGAAAGAAAACCCTGTTATGTTTCACAATCGACTGGCAGAGGGTTTTAGAAAATTTGCTAATATGGATTTATCTTCCCATGAGGGAGAGATTCTCCTCGGATACTACTTTATCTCACAATCAGGCCCAGATATTCAGCATAAGTTACAAAAACTCCAAATGGGGCCCCAGACACCTATGACCCAATTGATGGACACAGCCTTTTCTGTGTTCAACAATAGGGACCCAGAGTAGGAAGAAAGGAGAAAGGCTACTGTCATAGCTATTTGCAGTTGATAAAGTTTTAAATTCACCCAGATCATCTAACAAACCCAAAAACTACCAAGGAAAAGATTCCTGTTTCAAGTGCAAGAGGACTGGACACTGGGCACGAAATTGCACCAAGCCACCACCTGGGCCCTGTTCTATGTGTGAGGCAAATAAAGCCTCTGACTCAGGGCACTGGCAGTCTGACTGTCCTCTCTCCCAGAGAGGGTCTAAGCCAGTTAAAGCTCTTATTGACAATCCAGACAAGTGAAGGGGCCCACGGCAGCCTGCAATGCCCCTGTCCACGGACATCGCCATCACTTCCGAGGAACCCTGGTTAAACTTGGACATCATGAGTGAGGCAATTCAACTGCTTATTGATACAGGGGCAACCCATTCTGTTTTGATCTCTTTCTCTAGGCAACTCTCCTCTAGGTCTGTAGCCACAGTTTGTGTCAATGTCATCTCGAGGAGGAATTTCTTTACTCCTGCTCTGACATGCCAATTTGAAGGCCAAATATTTAGCCACAAATTTCTAATTGTCCCAAGGTGTCCTGCTCCCTTCCTGGGAAGAGATCTAATAGCAAAATTAGGAGTAATTCTCAAATTCCAGCCTAGGCCGACGGATTCTACTTGTTGAGACTATAACAGATCAGCTTGACCAAATTAGCCAACAAGTAGATCCTGCTGCATGGTATAATGGGATACCTGGCAAGGCCAATTCTGCTATACCAGTAATTATTAGACTGAAAGATCCCAGCCAGTTTCCTAATTGAAGACAATATCTGATCAGAGAAAAGGTACGTAAAGGTCTCCAGCCTCTCATAGACAAGTTTCTCAAATATGGACTCCTGAATCGGTGCCAGTCTCCTTGTAGCTCTCCTGTTCTCCCTATGGTTAAGCTCTCAGGAGAATATCGGATAGTATATGACCTCCGCCTCATTAACAAGGCTGTCATCCCAATCCATCCTTTAGTGGCAGACCCATATACAATTCTCTCAAGCATATGGGAACAAAGTTCTGCCAGCTCCTAACCCAGGTGGATGACTTACTGTCCATCCTGGAGATCGAGTGCTTGCAAAATCCTGGAGAAAGGGAACACCTGCTGACCAGTTAAGGCCCTTTCTCAGTGATCCTTGCCACACCCACTGCAGTAAAGGTGGCAAAAACAGATAACTGGATTTATCTTTCTAGAGTGAAGCTAGATCTACCTGAGATATCAGAAGAACAAGATCATCAAGGACTAAGTTACTCCTGTGAGCCTCTGGAAGACTTAAGGTTTCTCTTTAAAAAAAACAAAACAAAACAAAACAAAAAAAACACTAATGCTACTACAGAAAAGACATAAAGAATCTAACCTACTCCCCACATTTGGACTAACAATGAAGGTCATTAAACATTTTCCTATTGCCTCCTGACAGGCATTTCTTTCCTCAGCCCAGTCAGCAAGCCACAGTGCTCTATGGTAGATTAGGAGAGACAATCTCCGGTAGGTAGGGTCTATACTGCATCTGGCAGGAAATAGCTTCAGAAGAAGAGACCTCCAGCCCCTCATCACCCTATAAAGAATTATGGGGATTTATGCCTCTCAGGGGGAAATGAGGCAGGAATAGGGCGTGGCTAAGGCTGGCTGGCAAGGGAACGTGACCTGGGGGAGTGGCTTGAACCTGACGTTAGCCTTAGGAGGCAATTTCAAGCACTGGTCCCCTCATGTGAACTATAGCGAGTTCTCTCAAATTTCCATGAGAACTCCATTCTATAAATAGAAATAACACCAGAAGCAATGCTCCCCTCTTTTCTACAGAGCAGCCAGGGAGGAGGTTCTCTCTTTTCCCTCCCATGGAGGTGTCTGCATACCCAGCACCACTGCTATTCTGTCTATTCTGTGGTAGCCCCTACCGTGCCTTTTAAGCCCAGTGCATATTCTATTGCTATGCTCAACCTTCCTTTTCTTCTTTTCTCTATAATTTTAAATAAAGCTTTCGAACTACTCTTTGCTCCCCTCCTTCAATGCCTTACTTGAGGAGGGGAAGAACACAGGAATATTGGAACCCACCTAATAACACTAACACTAACCTTAAAATGAGCCTTAACCAAACACCACGGGTGCTCTAACACTCTTCCTAAAGCCTATGTACTGTGGTGCCCTTAACATAACCATAAACTGAACTCTAACCCTAACCCTAATTTTAAACTTAATTTAATCCTAAACTTAACCCTTTATCTTAACATAGACTTCACACTGTCCTTAAATTTTAGGGGTGACTTAATCTTAACACTGAAGCCAAAATATTGATGTATCTAAACCCTAATCCTGACTCTATATGTATTGTTAATCCTAACCCTAACACTAAAGCCAAAGTTGTGGGGTATTTTATCACTAAACCTAACCCTTACTCTAACCCAAGTTTTAATCTAACACTAAGTTACCAGATACCCTAACAATATATCTTAAGCCAACGTATTTTGGTGCCTACAATTTAAACCTAAAGGCAACTCTAACCCTAAGTCTAATCCTAACCCTAACCCAACGTTAAGTCTACTGTTCACCATAAATCTAACCATAAACCTAATCCTAGCCATGTTTTGTTATGTCCTAACTCTAACACTAAAGCCAGTGTATTTGGGTACCCTCACAAAAAAAAATCTAACCCTAACTCTAACCTGAGACCTAAGCCTAAAGCTAAGCTGTGGAGTGCCCTAACAACACACTAATCTTCACCCTAAACCCAACTCTAACCCTAACCCTAACCCTGACCCTAACCCTAAATTAATCCTAAACCTAATCCTAAAGCTAACAAAATCCCTAGCTCTAACCCAGTTGTTCTGTGTCCTGACACTAACACTAAACCCAAAGCATTCAGATGCATTAACACTAAACCTAACATGAACTCTAATCCTCATCCTAACGCTAATCCTAAAGGCAAAGAACTGGGGTGTTTTAACATTAAACCTAACCCTTACTCTAACCTGAGCTCTAAACTAACACAAAAATATGGGGTACCCTAACAATATACCAAAGCCAATGTATACCACACCTCACCTGTAAACCCAACTCTAACACTAAGCCTAACCCTAAATTAGGCTAAACCCTTCTCCTAAATCTAAACATGAACGTAGCCCTAGCCCTACATTTTGGATTGTCCTAACACTAAAGCCAAAATATTGAGTGGTTTACACTCTAAATCTAACCTTTACTCTAACTCTAAATCTAACCCTAAACCTGACCCTGAAGCCAAAGTAGTGGGGTACCCTCACAGTAAATTTAACCCTAAATCTAACCCAAGGTCTAAGCCTTACTGTAAGATATGTAATGCCCTAAATATATACCTAAAGCCAACGTATTCAGATGCCTTAAATTTAACCCTAAGGCCAACTCTAAACCTAACCATAAGCCTAATCCTGATCCTACCCCAAAATTAACCCTAACCCTAAAGCTAATCATGTCCTAACACTAGCCCTAAGTATTGCTGTGCCCTAACAATAAAACTAATGTCAAAATATTGAGGTGAATAAATCTTAAAGTAAAACCTAACTTTAATCATAACCCTAAACCTAACCATAACTCCCAAGTAGTGGGGTGCCCTGACACTAAACCTAACCCTAACCCAAGCCCTAATCCAATCCTACATTATGGGGTGGCCCAACACTATACATAACAGTAAACTGAACTCTACACCTAACCCTAACCTTAATACTAACCCTAAATTAATCCTACACGTAACCCTAAATCTAACCATAGTCCTAGCCCTGTCTGTATGTTTTGGTGGGTGCTAAACTTAACACCGAAGCCAAAGTATTAAGGTGCCTTAACCCTCACCCTAACAGTAAGTGTAATGCTTATCCTAAACCTATCCGTAACACTAAAGACAAAATAATGGGATTGTTTTAACATTAAACCTAACTGTTGCTCTCACCCAACTTTTAATCTAGCACTAAATTATGGGGTGCCCTAACAATGTACCTAAAGCTAACGTATTGTGGTGCAAGAAACTTAAACCTCAAACCAACTCTATATCTAACCCTAACCATAACCCTAACACTAACACTAAATTAATCCTAATGCTTACTGTAAATCTAACCATAACTAAACCTAGCCTTAAATTTGGGATGACGTAACCTTAACACTAAAGCCAAACTTTTGAGGTGCCTTAAGCCTAACCCCTAAAGCTAACTCTAACCTTAATCCTAACCCTAATCCTAAGGCTAAAGAAGTGAGATGTTTTAAATTTAAACCTAACCCTTACTATAACCCGAACCACAAACTAACACTAAGTTATGGTGTGCCCTAACAATACACCTAAAGTCAATGTATAATGCTACACACACCTCAACTGTAAACCCAACTCTAATCCTAAGCCTAACTCTAAAATAAGTCTAACACTCAGCCTAAGTATAACCATGAACCTAGCCCTAGCTCTACATTTTGTGTTGTCCTAACCCTAAAATTAAAGCCAAAGTATTGAGGACTTACACTTTAAACCTAACCCTTACTCTGACTCTAACCCTAACCCTAACTCTAACCCTAACGCTAAAACCAAAATAGTGGGGAAACCTCACACTAAATCTACTTCTAACTCTAACCCGAGGCCTAATACTAACCTTGACTTATGGGGTGCCCTAACAAGGTACCTAAATCCAACCTATTGTGTTGCCCTAAACTTAGCCCTAAGCCAAACTCTAAAGCTAACCCTAACCCTTACCCTAACCATATACCAAAACAACCAGTTAGAGTTCTTCTAACCCTAATACAAAAGCCAAAGAACATTGAGGTGTCTGCACTCTAACCCTTGCATTTAGTATAACTCTAAACCTAAACCTAACCCTAAATTTGAAGCCAGAGTTATGGGGTAATTTTACACTAAATTTAACCCCAAATTCTATCCACGCCCTCACCCTAAATTATGGGTTTCCATAAAAAGAAACCTGAAGACAACATGTTGTGGTGCCTTTAACTTAAAACTAAATGCAACTCTAAACCTAAAAGTAATCCTAAACCTAAGCCTAAATTGATGTGAAATCTAATACTAAAGCTAAGCATAACCTCAGAAGTAACCTTAAGTTTTGGGGTGCCCTAACACTAATACTAAAGCCAAAGTATTAAGGTGCCATACACCTGAACTTATATATAATTCTAACCATAAGCATAACCCTAACCCTAAAGCTAAATTTGTGGACTGCCCTAACACTAAACCTAACCCTAAACTTAAGCCATGTCCCGGCCTAATCATAAGTTATGGGGTTCCCTAACACTATTCCTAAAGCCAATGTATTGTGGTGCCCTTAACAAAATTGTAAACTGAGCTCTAACCCTAAACCTAACCCTAAAGCTAAAACTAAAGTTATCTTAATTTAAACTTTACACCTAACCATTGTCCTAGCTCAAACCCTGAATTTTGGGGTTCACTATCCCTGACACTACAGTCAAATTATTGACATGCCTTAAACCTAATTCTCACACTAAATATAACCCTAACCCTAACTCTAACCCTAATCTGAAACCTAAACCTAAAGCCAAAGTAGTGGGGCATTTTAACACTAAACCTAACCCTTCTGCTAACCCGAGCCCTAACCTAAATTATGTCTTGCCCTAACAATATACCTAAGGCCAATATATTGTGGTGTAAGAGCTTAAAATTAACTCAACTCTATTCCTAACACAAACCATAAACCTAACCATAACTCTAAATTAATCTTGAACCTCATCCTCTATCTAACCATACCCTGGCCTTAGTCCTAAGTCTGGAGTGTCCTAAACGTAACACTAATGCTAAAGTACTGAGGTGCCTTAACACTAACTAAAATAACTCTAACTCTAACCATAGTCCTAAATCCAAAGCCAATGTGAGGGACTTTTTATTGCTAAACCTAACACGACTCTAACTTGAGACCCAATCTAAAAATAAGTTATGGAGTGCCATAATAATATACCTAAAGCCAACAAATTGTTGGACAAGAAACTTAAACATAAACCCAAGTCTGTTTCTAACCCTAATCACAACCCTAACACTAACCGTAAATTAATTGTCATGCTTAGCCTAATTCTAACCATAACCCCAGCTCTAGCCCTAAATTTTTGGGTTGCCTAAGTTTAACCCTAAAGCCAAAGTATTGAGGTACATTAACCCTAACCCTAATTCTAAATCTAACCCTAAGCAAACTCTAAACCTCAAGCAAAAGTAGCAGGGTCCTCTCACACTAAATCTAACCCTAACTGTATGCTGAGGACTAAGCCTAACCCTATGTTATGGCGTGCCCTAACAATATACCTAAAGCTAATGAATATTGTTGCCCTAAACTTAGCAAGAAACCCTACTCTAAACCTAATGCTAACCCTAACCCAAAACCTGAAATAATCCTAAAGTTAACCCCAAAGCTAACCATATCCCTAGCACTAGCCCTAAATTTCGGTGTGTCCTAACACTAACTTGAAAGCCAAAGTATTCATGTGCCTTAAACTTAATCCTAAACGTAAATCTAACCATAACCCAATTCTAACCCTAAAGCCAATGTAAAGGGGTTCCCTGACACTAAACTAAGCACTAACCCTAACCCAGGGGCTAACCCAATCCTAAATTATGGGGTGCCCTTAAACTACATGTAAGTCCAATGTAATGTGGTGTCTTTAACAATTGTAAACTAAACTCTAACCCTAAACCTAGTAGTAAGCTGAATTAATTCTAAACCTAACTAAATCTAAACATAGACCTAGCCCTATCCCTAAGATACCTAAAGACAATGTATTGTGGTGCCTGAAACTTAACTCTAAACCCAACCCTAACCCTAATTCTACCTCTAACCCTAAATTAATCCCAACACTCACCCTAAATCTAACTATAAGTGTAGCCATAGTGCTAAGTTTTAGGGCACTCTAATTTTAATACTAAAGCAGAGTATTGAGGTACCTTAACACTAATTCTAATCTTAACTATAATGCTAACCCTAGCCCTACCCATAAAGTACAGGGGTGTTTTTTCACTAAAATTAACTTTTACTGTAACACTAACCAAAACTTAACACTAAGTTATGGCATGCCCTAACAATATGTCTAAAATCAATTTATTGTGGTGCAAGAATCTTAACCATAAACCCAACTTTCTTCCTAACCATTACCATAACCCTAAAACTAACACTAATTTAATCATAACATTCACCCTAAATGTAAACATAACTTTAAACCTACCCCTAAACAGAACATGAGTCCCAACCCAACCCTAAGTTATGGCATGCCCTCACACTATACCTAAAGCCAACGTATTGAGATGCCCTTAAAATAAATGTAAACCAAACTCAAACCCTAATGCTAAGCTGAATTAATCCTAAACTCTAACTCTAAACATAGGCTTTATCATATCCCTAAATTATGGGGCACTCTAACAATATCCCTAAAATGAACTTCTTGTGCAAAAAACTTATCCATAAACCCAACTCTGTTCCTAAGCCTAACTGGCACCCTAAACCTAACCCTAAATTAATCTTCATGCTCACCTAATTCTAACCATAACACTAGCTCTAGCCCTATGTTTGGGGTTCCCTAACCTTAACATTAGAGCCAAAGTATTGAGGTGCCTTAACCCTAACCTTAACAATAACTCTAACCCTACCCTAAACCCTAACCCCAACCACAAATTAACCCTAACACTCACACTAAATCTAACCATAAACACAGGCTGATCCCTAAGTTTTGGTGTGCCCTAAAACTAACACTAAAGCCAAAGTACTGAAGTACCTTAACCTTAAATCTAAACCTGCTTCTAATTATAACCCTAACCCTAAACTAAGGCTAGAGTAGTGGGGTGTCCTGACACTAAACCTAACTCTAAACATAAAACCAGTCCTAACCCAACCCTAAGTTATGGGGTGCCCTCACATTATACCTAAAGCAAATGTATTGTGATGCCTTTAACATAACTGTAAACTAAACTCTAACACTAACCCTAACCAGAATGCTAACATGAATGAACTGTAAACCTAAATCTGAATCTGAACATAGGCCTAGCTATATCCTTAAGTTTTGGGGTGCCTTAAATTTAACACTGAAGACAAAGTATTGAGGTGCCTTTAAATCTAACTAACACTAACCCTATCACTAACCATAAAGACAAAGTAGTGAGATATTTAATCACAAACCCTCACCCTTATCCTAAACCAAGCCCTAACCTAAAACGAAGTTATGAGATGCCCTAACAATATAACTAAAGCCAACATATTGTGGTGTAAGAAATTTAACCACAAACCCAACTCTATTTTTAACCCTAACCATAACGTTATTCCTAATGCTAAATTAATCCTCATGCTCACCCTAAATCTAACCATAACACTAGACCAAGCCCTAAGTTTTGGGGTGACATAAGTTTAACCCTAAAGCCAAAGTATTGAGTTGCCTTAACCCTAACCCTAACACGAAATCCAATCCTACCCTAACTCTAAACTTAATGCAAAAGTTGCAGGGTCGCCTAACACTAAATCCAAGCCTGACTCTAAGCTGAGACCTAAGTCTAACCCTAAATTATGTGGTGCCCTGTTTTTAGTTACTTTTCTCTCGTTGTTAGGACAGAATACCTGACACCCAAAGTTAGGGGAAGAAAGGTTTATTAGCTCACAGTCTGCAGAGGTTTCAGTCTATAATCCGCTGGGTCCGAGGTAGGGCGCCATGGCCAGAGGCAGGGCGGGCCCGGCAGCCAACCGAAGGGCTCACCGGCAGCAAAGCAAAGTGAGGAAATGCAAGGAATGTATGCAAATAAGCGATGCAAACAAGCAGCTAGTTAGCTTCTTCCTGTATCTTTTATCTAGGCTACCTGTCCTTAGGGTGGGTAGCATTCTCACCCTTAATTTTAGTTTCACATCCTTGATCCCAGCAGAACCATGCCAAACCGATCAATGGACCAATTTAGTAATCACACACTCTAGATCCAGCTATCTCTTACCACATGAGGCTTTGAGGGGACATCTAGACACAAACCATAACATGCCCTAACAATATACTTAAAGCCAATGAATTTTGATGCCCTAAACTTTTTACTAAAGCCTACTCTAAATTTAACACTAACCCTAAACTGAACCCTAAATTAATACTGAACCTAACTAATGCTAACAATATCGCTAGCACTGGCTCTATGTTTTGGTGTGTCCTAACACTAACACTGAAGCCAAAGTATTGAGGTGCCTTAACGCTAACCCTAAACCTAAATCTAACCATAACCTAACATTAAACCTAAAACCAATGCAGACAGGTTCCCTGACACTAAACTAAGCACTAACTCTAAAGCAGGGCCTTACGCAGCCTTCTCTTATCAGGTGCCCCAACACTACACCTAAACACAACATATTCTGGTGCGTGTAACAAAACCATAAACTGAACTCTATCCCTAACCCTAACCCCAATGCTAACCTAAAGTAATCCTAACTCTAACAGTAAATCTAACCATAGTTACAGCCCTATCCCTATGATTTGGGGTGCCCTAACTTTAAAACTGAAGCCAAAGTATTGACATAACTTTACCCTAACTCTAACACTAACTCTACCTCTGACAGTAACCCTGTCCCTATACCTAAAGCCAAAATAATGGTATGTTTTAACATTAAAACTAGTTCTTACTCTAACCCAACCCATAAACTAACACTAAGTTAGGCAGTGCCTAACAATCTACCCAAAGCCAATGCACTGTGGTGCAAGATACTTAACAATTAACCCAAATCTATGCCTAACATTAACTGTTGCCCTAAGTTTAACCCTCAATTAATCCTAAATGCTCACCCCAAATCTAACCATAACCTTAACTCTAGCCCTAAATTTTGGGTTGTCCTAATCCTAACACTAAAGCCAAAGTATTGAAGTGCCTACATTCTAACATGAAACATTATTCTAACTCTAAATCTTACCTTAACCCTAAACCCAAACCCAAAGTAATGTGCTACCCTCACACTAAATCTAACCCTAACTCTAACCCAAGGCCTTAGTTTAACCCTAAATTATGGCCTGTCTTAACATTATAGCTAAAGCCAACCTATTGTGCCCTAAACTTAACCTTAAATTCAACTCTAAACATAAATTTAACCCTAAACCTAACCCTAAACTTATTCCTAGATTAATCCTAAACCTTACCCTAAAGGTAAGCACATCCATAGCATTAGCCCTAAATTTTGATGTGCCTTAATACTAACACTAAAGCCAAAGTATTGAGTTGCCTTAAACTGAGACCTAAACCTAACTCTAACCATAACCCTAATCCTAAACCTAAAGCCAAAATAGTGGGGTGCCCTGATGCTAAACCAAACTCTAAACCTAACATGAGCCCAAACCCAACCCTAAAGTATGGAGTGCCCTTAAACTGTACATAAAGCCAAAGTAATCTAGTCCATTTAACACAACTGTAAACTGAACTCGAACCCTAACACTATTGGTAACCTTAATTAATTTTAAACCTAACACTATATCAAAACATGGAGCCAGCCCTAGCCTTAATTTTTGGGGCGCCCAGACTTTGACACTGAATCCAAAGTATTAAGGTGCCTTAAAACTAACCTAAACACGGGGCTGGGGATTTAGCTCAGTGATTAGAGTGCTTGCCTTGCAAGCCCAAGGGCCTGAGTTCAATCCCCGGCACCACAAAAAAAAAAAAAAAAAAAAAAAAAAAAAAAAAAAAAAAAAAAAAAAAAAAAAAAAAAAAAAAAAAAAAAAAAAAAAAAAAACCTAACCTAAACACTAACTCTAACCATAAAACTAACCTTAACCTTAAAGCCAATGTAGTAGGGTGTTTTATCACTAAGCCCAACCCTTATTCTAACCGAGTTTTAACCTAACCCTTAGTTATCAGTTCCCTATAAATATACCTAAAGTCAATGTATTATGATGCCTGAAACTTAACCCCAAGCACAACCCAAACCCTAATTTGAAATCTAACACTCAATTAATCCTCAGACTCACCATAAATCTAAACATAAACTTAGATGTAGCCCTAAATTTTAAGGTGCCCCAATTTTACCACTAAAGCCAAAGTATTGAGGTGTCTACACTCTAATCCTAATCCTTACGCTAACTCTGTACCAAACCCAACCCTAACCCTAAAGCCAAAGTAATGGGGTATATCCTTACACTAAATCTAACTCTAACTCTAGGCCTAAGTTTAACCTTCAGTTATGAGGTGCCCTTACACTATATACAAAGCCAACATAATCTGATGCCTTTAACATAAGTGTAAACTGGACTCTAACTCTAACCCTAGTGGTAACCTGAATTCATTCTAAATCTAACTCCAAATCTAAACATAGTCCTAGCCCTATCCCTAAGTTTTGGGGTGCCCAAAATTTAACACTGAATCCAAAGTATCGAGGTGTCTTAAACCTAACCTAAACACTAACTCTAACTCTAACCCTAACACTAAGTTTAACCCTAAAGCCAAAGTAGTGGGGCGTTTTATCACTAAACCTGGCCCTTACTCTAACCCAAACCTTAATTTAACACTAAGTCATGGGATGCCCTATCAATCTACCTACAGCCTACGTATTGTGGTCCCTGAAATTTAATCCTAAACCCAATGCTAACCACAATCCTAACTCTAAACCTAATTTAACCCTAAGGCTCACTCTAAATCTAACCATAAATCTAGCCATAGCTCTAAGTTTTGGGGTTCCCTAACTTTAACACTAAAGCCAAAGTATTGAGATGTCTTAACCCTGACCCTAACACTAACTCTAACCCTAAAGCTAAAGTGTGTGGGGGAGTTTTATCATTAAACCTAATGCTTACTCTGGCACTAGCCCAAACCTAACACTAAATTATGTGGTACCCTAACAATATACCTACAGCCAACTTAGTAACAGACACTGTAAATATGTCTTTTGTTACTACTGATCAGTTCACGGAATCATTTATGAGGCTAAATTGGAAATTAGGAAGATGGTATTGTAGGTTTAAAAATAGAGTGGACATCATCATTGAAGTAGAATGGAAGCGTTTTATCTTGGATATAAAATATTTCAATGCATGTTTTATGTTTTTTATTGTACAGGGAGTGAGCTCAGGAATTTTGTTCCAAGTTGCACCCCTTACTCATTTAAAGCTTATTTTAGTTCTGGTCTTACTACGCTTTCCAGGCTGAGGAGAACTTTGGATGCTGTTTCTACCTCCTCAACTATTGAGATGAGAGGTGTGATATTTTTCCAGCTCAAGGTTGGGGATCTCTAATCATCATGATTTACCAAGATACCACTGGTTTCATAAAGTAAAGATCAGCGAGACATAGTGGTTCACACCTTTAATCTCTGCCTCTTGGGAGACTAAAACAGAAGTATTGCAACGCCAAGCCCAGCCTGGACAATTGAACAAGAGTTGATATCAAGGAAAATGTAACTCTCAACCTGCTAGATGTCAGATACACCAAGTTTATGTCCCCTGAAAATGAAGAATGAGTTTTAAGGAACAATAGAAGTTAAAAGTAGGGACATTCTATTGAGAGAATGATCCTGAGAGATGGGAGGGGTCTTGAAAATGGGTTGCCACTGAGGTCGTTTTTCTAAGAATGTTTTATAGAGCAAAATCATGAGATGTGTACAAAATCATGAGATGTGTATAACATGGGTCTAACTATAATAAACCAATGAGATAGTGAGTAGAGCCACTTAGCTAATATTGATCTTAATATGGAAGCAAATCAAGCAGCAAGACTATATGAAAAGAACAAATGTATTTGGGGAAAAGGATGGATCTGTATGCTCTGGTCACCCACATTTGTGGCTGATTTCTATGTGGATTCTATTGGACCAGGTGATACCAGTTATAGTATAACTCTAATTTATTGTTTACCTTTTAGGGGAGGAGTGTAGCCCTGGCTATTGCATCTTTATCTTGAGGCTTTGTCTTTTTTAGATTTGCCTCTAGGCACAGTTTTGTTGTCCTTATTTTTTGCTGACTTTCTTGAGAGCCCACTGTCTCTCTGACTGCATATTAATTTTTACCTAACAAAACTGTCTAAAATATGACAATCTGAGGATTCCAGTTGGAAATTACTTCCTTCTAAATATATTCCTTAGTTTCTAATATGATCATCATCATATTTTTGCTTTAAAATACTCTTAAAGTATTGTAAAATCTTCACCATTTTTTATATTTAAATGATTAAAATCTTCATAAATAGTTATGCATTCCTTCAAAAAATATATAAAAATTTATAAGCTTAAATATCTGTATTAGGGTGACAATTGGAAAGTTGTTAAGGAAATACAGGCAATTGCATTTAAATTACCATAACATCCCCTACTCAAAATAGAAGTAGTAAGTTGTGATCTTTCAAGAAACACATTTCAGTTCTCCCCAAATGGTTGTATAATTAGTGAAAATATTTTAATTAAAAAAATCAGTAACTCTAAACTTAAAGGAATGGAAATACTTGGAAAAAATCTTAAGCATTAACATCTTCGCAATCCAAATGGAGAGATCATTAACATACCATGAAGAAAAATGATAATCTCCCACCTCCGCAAAAGAATTCCTCCAAGTGGTGCCACATGCCCAAAATTCCAGCATTCTGGAAGGCCGAGGCAGGAGAATCATAAGATTCAACAACGAAATAAGATATTTCCATGACAAAGAACAACTGAAGAAATTCATGACCTCCAAACCACCTCTACAAAATATTTTGAAAGATGTCCTAGAAAAGGAAACTACAATTACAAGGACACTAATAAACAATAATCCACTACACAAGACAAACAGTGAAACTGAGGTGAAACACAGAACATAC
>PVJO010029988.1:0-16283 GCA_004026905.1 Hystrix cristata
TGTGTGTGTTAGTCTGTTGATGCTCCTTTGTAGTATTTACAGTTCAAATCATGGGCCTCCTACTGTGGTCTGCTCCTTCTTGCAGTTAGAGCTGGAGGCCTTGCGGAGAGCTGCAGGGATGCAGGAAGGGTGTCTGGGGTCGGGGCTCCCACTGGGCTGTCAGGGCTGCTGCTGGCGGCTCTGCAGGTGAGGGACACCCGGTGGGAGAGGGAGGGGCAGAGGCTCTTAGTCTGCTTCATCAGCACAAGTTCTTCTGAAGCCCGTGTTTTTATTTCGCTTCACTCCCTGTCTTGGTAGTTTTGGTGCCCCTGGAGGCACTTACTTCTCTGACTCTTCTCACATAAAGTCCAGTTAAGTCAGCGACCTTGCCATCAGCACCGTGTCTGGATGGCTGCTGTCCTGACCGCCGCACTCTCCATGGCGCCCCTCTCTGCTCCCCCCGCTTCTCCGCCTGGCTCCTCCACCTGGACTCTCTGGAATGGCCGGCTTCTTTCTGCTCCTGCTCTCGCATCCCTACCTGAGCCTTCCTGGCCTTCCTCGCCCGCCCACTCCCAGGACAGCAGGCTGGCCGCTCACCTCTGCCTGCTCCGGGAATCCTTTCTATCACCCTGGGTTTGCCCGGTCTGAACAAATGCTGCACGACTTCAAACATCGACTTCCTGGGACACGTGAGTGTCAGCTCCTTTACACAATGACCCTGGCTCTGGCCTTCCTTCTCCAGCCCCACGCTTAGCCGCCACGCCTGGACAGCCAGAGTACTCACGACTTTGGGATACACCTGACGTCCTCTACCTTCTGACCCTTCTCTCCCTTCCTTGCTCTTTTCTCTCAGTTTCTATTTAATCATAACTCCTTTTTCTGTCTTCAGGACACAGCCCAAGCATCACCTCCCTCCAGAGCCTGCTGTGGTTCTCGTAGAGGGTCAGCGTGGAGGGAGGCGCTGTGAGGAGGAGGGACAGAGAGGCGCCCGGCACCACACGCCAGATCCGAGCTCCCCGAGTGGTAAGAGTTGGCAACAGTGGGAAGTCCATAATTTTACTCTTGAGACACTTTTTAACCCATCAGATGATTTTATGGACATCTCCTGTAGCACTCAGAACTGATGACAGTTGTAAGAATATTTTTTCTCTTTAGTCAACTTCGTCCAGTATCATAAAACATTCTTTCGACAGGACTAGGCCCAGCTGCCCCGAGATAGGGTGCCTTGGCATGGTGAAGACTTTCAGCTTCGAGAAGCAACTTGTACTGCAAGGCTCTGGGGACTCTCCCCCGAAGCGGGTCAGAGGACCCTCGCGTGAGGCTGAAAGGGGCCAGCTCCGTACCCAGAGCCCAAGAGCCTCCTATCTCTGAAGATGCACAAACCGCAAGGGACCCCAGGGGACGGGCCTCATGGTGTCCCCAAGTTGACTACACTTACCTTCCATTTCTTTATTTCTGTTTCTTTTTTCTGTGACTTTCTATTCTTCATGAAAGCTAGCATGAAACACTCACATTTAACCACTTTTTTGGGTCTTCACGTCCTTAAGGAGGCCCCCACATCACATGAAGCGACGGTGAGTAAAGGCGTGAGCTTTCCTCTTGCCAATCCGTCTCTTGTTACAGGGACCCCAGGCAGGCACTCAGAAAGGTAGCAGGAGGCCTTTCCCTCCCCATGTTTCTCTTGCCTGGCATCTCTTCATCACCAAATGCAGCGGTACCTCCATTCATAAACTTAATTCTTCCCATGATTCTGACTGCAAACGGAACTGGTCAAGAGCTGAATCAAATTCAGTGGTGAGGTTCAGCATTGATCTCATGGGGAAATTTGACTTAGTTCTCGTCCAATTCAGTTTGCGACAGGAATCGTGGAGAGAACCGAGTTTGTGAACTGAGGCACCTCTTAGGTTCCTTGTGCTCTGACAATCACATTTCCTTTCCAATGGTGTGGCAATTCCAGGAGCCAGAAAATAAACCGGTGACATTTGCACAACTAACCATTTCTAAAACAATTTCTTTACCCCTTTCTACTTTGTGAAGACAGGGAAGAAAAATTCACTATTATGAAAAAACACAACAACAGAAGAAGAAAATCAGTGCTTCGGGAGAAGAGAAACGCAATTTTCTCTGAACAGATTTTGTCAAGTACCAAGTAGCCACTGGTTGGATTTTAAATTTCCCATTTTTTAAGAGACCAGAAAATAATCATTTTCCCACAGTAGTGTCTTTTGCACTGTGTTCAAATTTCCTCCATAGACTGGTAAATATATGATCTCACTTTGGCATCAAATTTTATACACTTTATCTGTGCCATAGTCCTAGCTCTAAAGCAGGATTTCAGCAGCAGAGCCGTTTTCTTCTGACACACCCCACAGTTGATCATTGCCACCTTTTCCTTGGGCTGGCTATTACATCTACGCCATCTGCAGATTCACCAGAGGTCTTTTCTGGCCTCCCCTCGCATCGTCTGTGGCAGCTTAACCCTGTAGCCAACTCAAAGCAACCCAAAGCACAGGGCTGGATTCCTCCTCTGCCGCTTGGCTAACTTACCCAGAAGGGCAGTTAGCAGTCAACTACCTCGTCTGTCCAAGGCGGGTGCTAATCACTGTGTGACTGGGAGTCATGTGGGGCTGTCACGAGGAGGAACCCAGAGTTTACCCGTAAATGTTTCACACAGTCACTTGCACATAGCACCCTGCCGCTGAAATTCTAACATCAATGAGACCTGCAGGGCTGCTGTTCTGATGGCACTGGTCACTGACGGGGAAGTAATCATTGCAGAAAATGAATGGACTTTGTGTCTGCTTCATTTCAGGGCCCAGGGTGGGGAAAATGTTGATAGAATTAATAGCAATAAACGTGATGGCGGAGGAGTTTTATGTACTCACAAGAGTGAACTGGTTCTACAGCTTCAGAAATCACGCTGATAGGCTAACAATTCATGACCTAATTAGAAGTAAATCCCAAACTTTGATGGAAGCAGGACTGAAAGGTCCTGACTGCACAACCAATCCCAACCCCGCCTTGTATAAATGATCACTCGTGCTTAAAAGTTAAACGTGGACTATTAAATGTCCATGCACAGCAACGCCTCAGTTCATGGACCCGATTCTGTCCAGGATTCTGGTCACAGACCGACCAGGAAGAACTGAATCAAACCTCCCCAGGGTGTCAACACAGGACCTAACCAGCGAATTAGTTCTTGTCCAACTCAGTCTGCGACCAGAATGGTGAGAAGAATTCAGTTTGTGAACTGACGTATCGGCGTATTGCTACGGGAAGTGGGCCCTTTTCATAATGTCTGACTTTGTGAGATTTTCCTATGCACATATTACACTCTCCAATGCAAAGCCCACCTTTTCCTCATTTTCAATGCAGTCGTAGCTTAACTTGATCTATGATTTATAAAGAAGAGGTTTAGGGAAATAAGTGATTCATTCTACCACTATAAAAATGTATCTTGTTTTTAATCTGTAGCAATTAATACAAATCATAAATGTTTTAAACCTTGAATCTTATGAGACACAATTCAATAAACCAATTTACTATCTTGCAAATCTCGTAGTCAAATGAGGAAAATATTATCTCACTGCCTGATTTGATGATTCTGACTCTTTAGTCACAACAGATAAAGCCGGAACACATGAAGTGTGAGGCATTGTTTTGATACACAGAGCTCGCTTCTCAGGAAGGCGCGCTCATTGACACCAGCGCGTACGTGATGGCTCTGCGCTCCTGGTGTCATCCATGCGACCGGAGCTGTATCTCCACGGCCAGAGTGCAAGGCACGGTTGGTCGTGGTCTTCTCGCAGTGATTATATACGTGCTTCCCATAGAGGTTCTGCGTTTCAGAATATGCTAGTGCAATTAGCTGCTGTTGTCACGAACAGGGAGAATAGCCAGGAAGGATGCGTTTTACTAAGCAGGACCCTGCTGCTAAGTTATAAGATAGTTCCACAAGTCAAAGCTACAGTAAAGGGAAACTAAAACGCATCTTAACACTGCAACTAGGGCTGGAAATTACCTTGTGTGCGGGCCTGTGAACTCACCTAACGGGACACTTCCCGCAGCGCTGACTCGCTAACTTTCCCTCTTCGTTGGGTTCCCTCAGACCGTAAAATAAGGCAGTCACCAATGCTGCTCAGAGCCCATCTCTTTTTCCTCCACTTGTTTACTCTTTATTTGCATTTACAACTTACAACATTATTTTACTGAACTTGAACCTTTAAGTGAATTTTTAATTTTAGTATGGAAAATAAACCTGGGGATGGATCTAGGTTAACTACTGAAATTACCTCTCTGTAAGACAATGAAACTCCTCCTGGAGGCGGCGGAGGCTGGCCAAGAAGCCCAAATAAGGACAGCCAGGTCCTAGGGACAGTGCCATGCCACTAGGGAGTTGGTGAGTTTGGAGCATGTCTCAGCCGCTCTGGTGGCTCCAGACCTGGATGATGGGAGAGCAAAGGCCCGTGCTCACCCTCTTGGGCCAGGAGCTGGACACCGTGGGCAGGGGTGGCCGTCAGCACCCTGGCTCCTGCTCCACCTGGGCACCCACTGGGCTGTGCACGTCCCAGACATCATCTCCTGGGTCGCCCCTCCCCATGGTCCCACGGGTGAGATTTTCCCTGCTAACGTTTTAAACACGAGAAGAAGTGTGAAGGGTGTTGCAAACATTCGTGCAGTGGTCTCACGGCTCAGTCTGCCCACGCAAAATCTTAGATCACAAAAACACTCAGCCAATTTAACTTTTGCATACTTAAAACAGAATGCTTTTTTCTTTCTTTTAGGTCACTATTTATGTAGTCCTCTTACTAAGAAACACTAAGATGCTTCATAAGATTATGATAAAATATGATTTGTTTTGAGGGCAGGGAAATGAAAGAGAATTTGAGGCTATATGAGTAACACAGTTCAGACATGTTTGTACATCCTGCAGACTGAGCAGATTTGGCCTCACTCTGCCACTTGCTCCAGAAGAACACTAATCATTGTGTTTCCAGACTCTTGAGAAGCTAAGTGAAATCCGTCACAGAAGTGAATTCTGAGATACAATTTCTCTCATGCTTTCTCCCAAGAGTGCCAGTGAATACTCACTGTGTGAGCATTTTTCCTATGCCAAGACATTTCCTAAATGCTTTCTATGGGTTTATATTGCAACTGTTACCAGGAAACATCCTGAACTTTTTACTGTTTTTGAGTAATTGTGCTACAAGTTATCATAACCAGACCCATATTAATCACCGAACGTCAGAAATGTTCAGGTTTGACTGAGGACTAATGGGCATCCTCTTATTCATGGGATATTTTCCTTATAATTAGTCCTTTGCTTACTTTGAAGGATTGTTTAGATTCTGAACCTACCTCTTCCTGTGTCCCGGGACAGTCACCTAATCCCTTCCTGCTTCAGCTCTCATCTGCCACCTGGCAATGATAATGGACGGCACCAGAGTTAATTTTAGGGTTAGGCTGAACCATGCTTCGGCCAGCGCCAGGCTCCGGTTAATCCTCACAGTTCCCTAATACGATGGTGGCGCGATAGTTACAACATAAATGCCTGCTCATACCTAAATATTCTAACAAGCATAACAAACCTTGAAACATCCAGATCAACTCTTTCCTCTGTAATCTGTAGTCATAGAGGGAGAAAATGGAAAATTTCCGAAGTGTCCAACTTAGTACACTTCCTCGTAAGCATTCGTAAAACAGTACTCTCACGCACCTAGGAAAATACATCCATTCTTCCCTTATGATAATACATTGTTTGGGGATTTGTGGAGAAATAACTGATCTACTGGAAAATTCAAACTGACTACAGTTAACGTGTGTCAAAACTTCCAAAATTACCTATTTCCCTTCTCCTGTACTTTGAGCATCAGGCAGGTCTTTGGCTCAGGCACGTGGGTGTCCTGAGCATCCCTTCTCTCTGCAGCAAACTCGGGTCTGCAGAATGGATTGCTCACAAGAACGGCACCGTGAGCTTCCCCAGAACCCAGACACCAGCTTTCCTTCACGCTTCAGCGGCGCCCTCACTGTGACTGTGGAGTGTCTGTCAGTCCACACCATACCGGGCGTGCAGCTCTGCTGCTCTGGAGCGGTTGGAGGCTCAGGGAACTGCAAATAATTTCAGGCCCTTTTTGCAAAGATACTTTGGCCATAGCAGAGCAAACTCAAGTGCCTGGCCACATTCAGGAGGAACCTGAGAAGAGCCGCGCTCAGCCCAGCAGTGGGCAGCGGCCAGGGGAGTGGGTTCTTCCTGGGTGAGACAGCTCCGGGGGACTGGGCTACACCTGGGGGCTCCTGCCCCTCCAGGGGTTCCAGCGCCACCACCCTGCTGTTTCTCCTGGTTTTCCTTCCCTAAACCCTTCTTCTCCGTCCACTATCAATTCCTCATTCTCCTTCAACTTCCTGCATCTTCTGGCTTCTTTTCATGTTTCAGGGGATTTCTTCACAATTTTGGATCACTTGTTACCACCATCTCCCAGCCTGGAACCTTCCAAAGTCTGATCTGCTTGTCACCTGTCTCTGTCTCCAGATTTCCAAGTGTTCTGAAGAGGGGGTGGAGTTTCCCTTCCTGTGCACGATTCACTAGGTGCTGAGGGCTCAGGGCCAAGCAGATGCAGACCATGATGGCGCTGCCTGGCCCTCACTTCCCAGTTAGATCCCAGGGCCTCCAGCGTTTCACTGCATCTAACATTGCCATCAAGTGTTCACTGTATATTTATTATAGTGAAATGCGACTGTAAATAAGAAGTAACAAAAGCAAATCGAGTAGGTAATAAAAGAATGGAATAAAAACTTTAGGCTAAAAATTTTATCCATCTCTTGTGATGGCCAAAATACCTCCATTTTATCTTAGCTCCTCCCTGTTAAATGGCCTGCACGGGAACCTGACATCCATTTTATCCTAGCTCTTCCTCGTTCGGAGGCCTCTGTGGGAACCTGACCTTTTGCTGAACTGTTAGCTCTCCGTAAGCCCCACATGAAGCCACCTTGCGTGGGGCAGAATAACCTGTACCTAGTGTTGGCAACGATAAACTGCTTTTCTTGAAAAATGTATTAACCAACAGTTCTCTAACAATCTCGTGATGCTGATGTAATTGCCCTCCGCCTGTAAAAACCCCATTCTGCATCACATCACTTGCCGAGAGTTCTGTGGTACACGAGCCCACTCTCAGCCGCCAGCTAATAAAGGACTCAAATTGGCACACGCTCTGTGTGTGGCGACTCTCCTCCTTGTGCCCAGATGGAGTGACTACTGAGTGGCCGGCAGGGTCAACTCAGGGTCCCCACTTCATTCTTACCTAACTTTCCTGTTCTCATTATGTATCAGAGTAACCGAGTAGTCCTAGTTAATAAAGTTTTTCAAAATAATGCTCATGAATGTAAAAGCAACAGTGACATTATAAAACCACCACTTTGCAGTCACTAAAGAAACAGCTGATGAGGAAATGGTCATGGATAAATGAAGCTGTTCGAAGAAATGCAGATGGAGAACGTGGCCATGGAGAGCTCCGTGTCACCTGGCCAGGCTGGGCGTCCCTGCTGCGGTCCAGGGAGCATGACCGTGTCCCTGATTGATGTGATGCAGCCATCCATGAAGCAGCCTTAAAAATACAAAGAGTGGCCTCTATTTCCAGAGTGAGCACCCAGCTCTGCAGAGCCTAGAATCTGAGGAACGACACAGCACATTCAGAGTGCCGGGGAGCCCAGAGCGCCAGGGAAAGCGCAGGGCTCGTGGGCAGAGCAGAGCTTCTCTCGGAGTCCTGGGCTGGTGGGAGAAGGGTGTGGGCCCGTGGGCCCGTGGTAGCCACGCATGGCACAGACCTTAATGGAACCTGGGGCAGACAAAGTCTGATGTACAAAGATACTTTGTAGCTTTCAGTTTATGACGATTGGGCTTTTGACCATGGCACAGGGGCTGCTGTCATTAGTGCCAATTCTGGGAAGACACGGTGACATGCCAACTAGCCATTGTTAAAGATCAATTGTGAAGTAAGAGAGGATGAAATGACATCCTATCTGAGATTTAAAATAATGCAGAATAAAAAGAAAGTGCAAGAGCAGATATACCACCCCCCAAAACAAACAAACAAACAAACAAACAAACAAAATCCACCAACCACATCTTGGTAACTGTCGAATTTCAGTCAGAATATATGGCACTCTATTCTATGGTCCCCAAACAGTTTATATGCTGAATACTTCCATTACAATTTTTAAATAGAAAAATAATTTAGAGAAGCCACAGTGCAGGCAAAGGAAGCAACAGCTTCAAGCAACATCATTTCCAAAGCAGAAAGAACAAGATGAACAACCCTGTTCAAAGTCACTTAAACCTTCCTCACCATGGTGAGTGAAATATGATACCTCTCAACATACAAAAATTGAAAATAACACTGTGATTCCTCCCACAGCCCTGAGAAAATAAAAGCAGCACACTTCATCTTTGCAAATGAAACAGAGATCCTTTAAAATTGGTTTGTTTCCTACTCAACACATTAGCTATTCCCCGGTATATATTCTTCACACAGAGAAAATGAGGTGAGATTCCGTGACGTGCAGAGGAAGCAAAAATAAACCACAGACAACTTCATGCAACCAAATGAGATGGCAGAGTGACAAGGCATCTTCCTGCTCAAATTTTGGTCAGATTTACAAAAACAAAGTCTGGTGAAACCACAGCAGGTTAGGTGAAGGGGGACACCTTCCGACGGTACAAGAAGAAGTGAGATGGCTGACTTTCGTGGTGAACCCCAAGGTCTGGTGCATGACGCAGGCCAGTGTGAAGGGCGCCTGGCGTCTGCTGCCCATCATCTTCCACACGGGATGCTCGAAGGTCACACAGGGAACTGGACCTCCTCAAAGCCAAGTGTCAGTCACCACTTCTTCCCTCAAATGAACACTGCCTGCTGCAAGTCTAATTAACGTCGCCCACATTAGCATCACACTTTCCTTGTCTGCCCCTTTCTTCACACTCCACTGAACAGTTAATCACAAAGAGCTCAAGACTGAGCTCCTTAATATTTTACAATGCTGTCCCCAACTCTCCCTTAGCTTCTACAAGGCCCTCATACTTTCTCACAGATTGTTGCTATAGCTACTTAAAAGTTATCTCTACTAACAAACCGTTAGGGTTTGTGCCTAGATGGCCCCGCCAAAGCCTCATGTGGCGATAGGTGGGGCTTTTTCAGAGGTGGCTGGATCTAGAGTGTGTGATGCTGGGATTAAGGGCGTGTGATTACTAAATCAATCCACTGATTGGTTTTGCACCGCCCTGATCCTGGCACTCTGGATAAAATATAAAATACAGGAAGAAGCTGTGTAGGCCCCTTGCTTGCTTGGCTTGCCTTTCTGCCTTCTGGTTGTCTGCCAGGCTGCCCTGCCTTGGATCCAGCTGATTGTGAACTGAAACCTCTATGAACTCTGAGCTAAATAAACCTTTCCTCCTGTTACTGTGGGTGTCAGGTATTTTGTCTCAGCAATGAGAGAAAAGTAACTAAGATACAAACAGAAACAATAATAAAGAAATCAAAATAAATGTAATAAAATCAAAAGCCATATTTTCCTCAAGAGACAAAATTCATAAATATTAGTCACTTGGGAAGAAAAAAAGAAAGAAGAAACAAAATATCACATTAAGGAGCAGAGAAAGAAAATCACTTCAGATTTCAGAGAACTAAAAGAATATAATGAAAGCTGTGGCCTGCTGGTACATGCCTGTAATCCCAGCACTCCAGGAGGATGAGGCAGGAGGACTGCATGTTTGAGCCCAGCCCGGGCAATTTAGCAAGACCCAGTCTTCAGTGGAAAACCAAAACCCCAAAACCAAACAACAACAAACATTGACAACAATACAAAGCAAAACAACACAACCAAAAAAGGTGCTGGTGATGTAATTCAGTGTCAAGGCTCAATCCTCAGTGATTCTGAGAGACAGAGACAGGGACAGAGGGAGAGAGAGAGAGAGAGACAGAGACAGAGAGAGACAGAGAAATAGAGAGACCGAGAGAGACAGAGAGAGAGAGAGAGAGGCAGAGAGACAGAGAGAGACAGACAGACAGACAGACACAAATTATATTATGGGAGATTTGACCAGTTGGATTAAATGGAAAAATTCATTGAACGACATAAACTAGAAAACTTCAGGGAAGAACAAGTAGGTACCTCTAGATACCTATTTAGATTATTAGACAGACTAACCCTCTGTCTAACAAAGAAACAAACATTTTCATTTAAAAAACTTCCTACAAATAAAATTCCAGGCCCAGACAACTTTTCTGATAAATTCTATCAAACACTCAAGAAAGAAAAGTTCCAATTCCATGAATAACTTCCAGAAAATCAAAATGGGGGAAGCACTTCTCAAAAGAGGGCATAGAGCCATAATGACATTGATATTAAAACCAGAAAAAGACGTTTTAGGCCAAGAGAACAACGGCACACTAATATCCTCTTGAACATGAGAGCCAAGACTCTTGACAGAATTGTATTAAATGAGATCAGACAGACACATGGCAAGAGCAACATAGGCATATAGGGCTCATTTCAAACTCTAAAATCAGCAAGTATAGCTTACCACACTAATACACCTGAAAAGCAAAGTTATATAATTACATCATGTAAGAAATTGTATTTGACAAAACATGGTATTCATAATAAAAAATTCAGCATAATAAGACTATAACAGAACTTCCTCAATTTTATAAGCAATCATCTGTGAAAATCCTCCAGTTGACATCATATTTAATGGCGGATAATTGCACACTTTCCCCATGAGATCAGGAATAAAGCGAGGATATGTGCTTTTAGTAGTTATAGTCAACATTGTACCTGAGATTTTAGTTAAGTGTAAGGCAAGAAAAACAATAAAATACACCCAGATTGGAAAGAAACAAATAAAGCAGTCTTTATTTTAGATAAGACCATTTATTTAAATAAGCCTAAGGAATCTACAAAAAGAAGTAAATTTAAAAAGACTGGTGATACAAGAGGAATATATAAAAATTGCATTTATATATTACCAATAATAGGAAACTGAAATAAAAATACAATTTCCGATAGCCATGAAAATATCAAATACTTAGAAACAAGTTTGACAAATGTTGTGCCAGACCCATTCACTAAAAATGACACGTATGGCTATGAGAAATAAAGACCTTAATAAATGGAGATACGTGCTATGTTTGGTAGATTTAACTTTTTTGTTTTCTATTTTCCCCAAATTGATTTATATATTCAATACAATTCCAATCAAAACTTCAAAACTTTGTCTTGTAGAAAGTGACAAACGAATTCAAAATTTAAATGGAATTCAAAGAAACTAGAAGAGCCAAATAGCTCATAAAAATACAAACAAAAGTTGACAAACTCACACCACACTATTTCGGGATATATTATAAAACCACCTTAACCAAGAAGTGCGGGCAGCGAGAGATGTGCGAGTCAACAGAGCAGAACAGAGAGAATGGCTTTGGCTCTCACATAAGGTGCCAAAGTAATTCTGCAGAGAAACGGCAATTTGTTCGACAAGTAAAGTTGACAGTTCAGTGAACCATATGTAAATAAACTAAAGAACTTTAAAATCTGTTGTCATACCACATGCAAAAAGTTACCTTGAAATGAGTCTTGGACTTTAACGTAAGATGTCTGGGATAAAATCGGTGCTGTAAGTTGACAGTGGGTCTCCCATGAATTTGTTAAATCAAACATTAAAAAAACTGTGAAAACTGTGAAAGAAATCTATCTACTACTCCGTCAAAATGCACACTCATGTGCACACACACGCATGAATAGTTACTCTTCAACAGACAAAAAAATGAAAAAGTTACAAATGAGAAGAAAATATTACAATATTTGCACCTGACAACAGATCTTCACGTAGAATACATAAAGAAATATTGTGACTGAGTAAGATAAACATCCCAATCTTAAAATGAGAGAGGATATGAAGAACATCATCAGAAAAGAAAGAACTGCAAACAAATGTGAAAAGGTGGTCAGTTTCATTAGGATCCAGAAAAGCGGAAGTTAAAGTCGAGTGAGATACTGCTACATCTTTCAGAATGGCTGACATTAAAAGACTAACCATACCAAGTGTTGGCCACATACAACCACCTTAGAAAGCACTTCGAGACAGCTTTTAGGACTACTAAACACATATCCACCACGGCCTCTGCCTATACAAAGACTTACAAAAAGTAGCCACAGTAACTAACCTTAAAAGAATCCCAAGTTTTGTCTAGCAGGCAAATGGACAAAATATTTTGGTCTATCCATACAATGAAATACTCAGAAAGTAAAACAAGCTCACAGTAACATGAATCAATCTCAAAGCAGTAGAATGAAAGAAGTCAGATATAAAACTGCATATATGATTACATTTACATATATAATAATATTTCCCAACTAATCCACAGCACCAGATGCAGCTAAGTGGTTCCCTGGAGGGTGGGGCTGGTGGTGGATTAAAGAAGGCACATGGAAATTTCACCATCAGGATTGTGGTGATGGATGCGTAGCTGGGTCCATACGGCAAAATTCATCAAATTATATACTTGAAATATGTGTGGTTACATTGAATTCAATTATACCATGATACACTTTGAGGCATCTACATCTAAACCCATATTCTGCTTAAAATTTTCAGTTTCTGTGAAATTTCTACAAGCATCAAGAAAGCTACTTCCTCAAAAACATTTCAGGAAGTGGAAAAGACAGTGCTCAAAGAAACAGCATGTTCCATTAATGAATGAAGGACACAGGCTCACCACACACCAGAGTCTACCTCATTCATTCACTCACTCATCCAATCAACAAACGCATTTTCCTGGATGTGTACTAGAACAAGATAGAAGAAATCCTTCCTCTGCACCTACATTGTAAGCAACATAAACTTCTCATCAAATCTGAGCTAACAGAGGCTTGCCACAATTTCTCAGGCATGATAACAAGAACTTCATTCAATACATTGTTTATACTAATAACACCAAATTACACTGAAAGACATTTTGAGAGTGTCTTAAATTCTTAAATCATTCATTCACTTGCCATTGCACCAAAATAAAATCCAGACTTGTCTTAGCTGACGTGCCCTTCCCAACCTGGCCCGTGGCCTCATACATTAGTGTGCAGAGGACACATGAAGGATCCTTCATCGAGCCCGCCAAGCTCCGTGGCCTTCAGATTTTCCGACCTCAGTTCAGGAGCAGGCTCAGGATCTGTACACCCAGCCAGTGGCCCTGTGCCCCAGCCTGGAGGCAGGAATCCCTCACGCTGCGGGACACGCAGCCTCAAGAACCTGGCAATGGTCGGATGGAGCCTGACGTGGTGTGCTGCCCTCACACAGCAGCTGTGGACACGGAGCTCCCGTGTTACACAGACCGGCGCCAGGCAGCAAGAACACCTTGGTACCCGGGAGCACAGAACAAACCAACGCTCTTCATTAAGCATAAAAGCTTCCCAACGCCCTTAACATGTGCGCAAATGCAATCATAGAACAGCTTGCAGACAGAAAAGCTTCAGGTTTGTGAGGACTAAGTGTTCATAGAAACGGGTAGCTCTCAACTCCAACATTAAAAACAAAATTAAAAGGCAAGACAAGGACATTCTTTTCCTCACATCTGCACTTAGCTGGTTCACTTTAGTGCTCAATTTTAAATTGATTTTCCCATAACTGGATATATATATTCCAATGACTTGAATACAGTTACCAAAAGTCAACTAAAATCTTTGTTTATCTTTTGTGGTATATGATTAAAAATAAATCTGGCAATTTTAATTTATTCTGTGATTTTATAATGCTACTCACGTCACTGATTTGTTTACTGGTCATATGTTGATTTAAGGTACTCAGTAAGTACAAGGCATTTCTTTGATTAAAACAAATTTCTTCCCAAAACTTTTAATTCGAATTTCTCTGCAGATGTTCGTTTGCTTTCAATGCTTATTTATCAGATGGACTGTCCCCACCCTCAGGCAGTCATGACTGGGAAGTAAGCTGCTGGTCTCCCAGTCTTTAGTGACCCTCCTCTGTCCCCAAGAATGGTCCAAAGAGTGAGCAAGAGAACAAATCTATTCCCCAAAGCTGCCCGAGACCAGAGACGGCCACCCAGGACCATGATGCCCGAGACACGGTGAGGGCAGAGGGAGAGGACCACCCAGTCCCCGGAAGAGTGCAGAAGGCAAAGTCTCCAGGAAGGGCGCCCACGAGCAAACACAGCCGCAGGACAGAAGGGTGCAGGGGTGAGATGTGCAGAACAAAGGAGACACAAGCGAATGGACAAACCCGAGGCTGTCGGCCGTGAATCAGATAGGACCTGCTTTCTCCAGAGCCAGAAAGAATTGGGGGAAGGTGATACTCAGTGATAAGACAAGGAAAGCCTGAAATTTGGGCATATTAATTTCTCTGTAATTAGAATTTTAATTGGATTCAGCACACATTTCAACCTTTTCTTGGCCAATATAGAGAATAAGAAAGACTATAAACCAGGTCTCCATTACAAGTTGCTCTCCTACATTGTTCCACTTTGTGGTTTGCCTTTTCCTGCTGTCCTGGCTGCTGGGCTAAGTCGGGTCTTCCTGACGCATCAGGAACCCGCCCCATGAGCAGCCCGGAGCCAGGCTGGTGGTCACACAATCCCTGAGAACTTGACGTGGACTCACACTGGGAGACACCTGGCAATTACCCTCATTTCACAGACACCTGAGATCCCGGGAGTTGATCTGCTCGAGTCTCAGTACACTGGCATTTTGAGAAGAGGATGATTTTAAATACTCTTCCAGAACAGCCGTGATTGAATCCATCTACCAAATCTGTGGCCTAGAGTTGAGATTTTACTTTGCTGAGAGGGACCTGCTCTACTAAGTAGTGCATTAACTTTACTATATCCAGTATGCACAACCATTTTAAACACACAGAGCCTTTCTGGCAAATCTATAGTAGTAAAAAACCACAATAGAATATGTCTAATCCTAGCTCTTGAACATTCTTTTTAGTTTCGGAGGAGCACAGTTCTTTATCTTTTGAGACAAGACAGTTATAAAATGAAAAAGAGGAAAAAGGAAACTGATTACATCAAATAAAGTCAAATCTTGGGAAATATTTATGTTCATGTCCAAATAATCAACTCTATGATGCTCAAACTAAAAATTCATAATATTGCTGAACTGATAGTTAGTGATAAAAATACTCTGTTCTGCAGCTTTATTGTGAGAAAGTCCGTCATTGTCATCAGAGTCCATATATCTAACGTTAGTGGCACGACACGATCATTCCCAGCATACTTACTGATTCAGGACAGGTGTGTAGGCAGTCTTGTCTTCATCAATAATAGTCACCATCAGTGTGATCAGCTGGGGCCAGAAATCCAAGTTCTTGGTGGTCGGTCCCTGATCCTCCCGAGGGATGTCCGGCTTCTTACTCTGCTCCCGAGGGACAGCACATGCAAAAGAAGGGGTCAAACGGAAGGACTTGAGTTGCCTGCCAAGGTCAGACAGGAGGACTAAAGAAAAGTGATTATAGGAAGAGTCTTGGGTCATGGGAGAGAAAGCAATTAAACTCGGGTTTTCTTTCTTCGTAGAACGGCACTCCGTGGAATAAACTAATGGCAAGGTGTGTATTTCTAAGTACACTTTTGTTTTCAGTGTTAGCGTCCATCACTCTCATTTGGTTCTGGAATGGGCATTTTTGTCCCACTGGCTCCTACAATTCACAAATTAGGAATGATTACTATGGAAATATCCCTCTAATGTGGCTTCTTCCCATAGAGATTCATTTTGTGAAAATGAAGATATGTGAGTGTGCATATGTGTGTGCAACCTGTCATGCCTAGAAATTTTGTCCAAAGTCATGCTAGTAGATCTGAAAGCTGCCTGGTTACAAAATTAGTGCTACAAAATTCTGCAATACACACCTGCTGCACCCACTGCCCAGAACTCCCTCATCCCGTCTACAAATTTATCTGGTTAACTAAAATTTTGTAAACTGACCTTTTTTTTTTCTTGTTCATATATATATATACATATATATATGTGTGTGTGTGTGTATATATGTGTGTGTGTGTGTGTGTGTGTGTGTATACATATATATATTTTTCCCCCCCTTGGCTGCTGGGGCTTGAACTCAGGGCCTTGTGCTTGCTAGGCATGGGTTCTACCGCTGAGCTAAATCCTCAGCCTGCTTGTTCATATTAATCGTCTTTGAATCTGCTGGAATTCTTCATCTCTCATCTACAGAAAGCAGAATATGGTCCAGGATCATCTGAATTTACTTTGAAGTTAACAGAGTACACTAACAATATCAACTATTT
>PVJO010029989.1:0-16059 GCA_004026905.1 Hystrix cristata
GGGGAAATCTCTGGATTTAATTCTTGAAAGCTCTGATGTTCTCAATATTCTGATGTTCTGATGTTCTCAATAGAAATGAAAAATCACTTCAATTTATCCTTAGCCTTTGTATTTCTTCGCAATAATCTAAACAATACAATCAATCATTCTTTTTCCCTATTTAACTAAATAGTCACTTGATTCCTTCCTTAGCTTGTAGCCCCTTGCAAGGATCAAGTTTTGGCAACATAAAGAGATTATATTATGTATTATGGTATGATAGAAAATATAGACAGAAATGAAGAGGAATATGTCTTTCGATATTAAGTGCTAATAAGTAAGTCAAGGTAAGAGAAAAGAAAGACTAAACAATTGACTTCTAGCAATGGCATCGCCATTGAAATAGTACTGTTTTAATTGAATAATGTTTCAAGCTTGCTGTGTAAGATTTTAGTCTCTGTAGTTGCAATTTTTTTAGACATTTTTTTTTTTTTTTTTTTTTTGTGGTGCCGGGGATCGAACTCAGGCCCTTGTGCTTGCAAGGCAAGCACTCTAATCACTGAGCCAAATCCCCAGCCCCTTTTAGACATATTTTTATTCGGTCTTTACAAGAATTGAGTAAAAAGTGCCAGTCAGTCATTTCTAATAAGAGTTCCTTAAATTAGATACATACATTCTTATATTCAGGAAGTTTGCATTTTAATCAAATTTACAAAAATAGTGGCCATGATAGTAGTTGTGGCGACAATGATAGATCAATGCTCGGCATATAATCCATGTGTTTCCCTACAATTTCCATCAGATTTTGCAGAAATTGAGCTCATTCAGCGAGTTCTCCACAAAAGAAAACAAATATCTTGTATGAGTTATTAATTGGGGCAGTAAGAGGCAAATATGTCTCCTTCGTCTCTTGATTTTTCAAACGGAGGATATATATTAAGGTCGTGGAGCCTCAATTGTAAAATGATGACATCACAGCACAGACTAATAGTGGATCCTTAAATTAATATAAGAAGGAGGATTTTTGCTTAAATGATTAGGATTTACATGAATAAGAGCAAAAGTTATACTAAGCCACTAAATTGTTTACACATGTATTTTGTTATTGTTTATTATATAATGTAGTGATTTCTTCCAATATTGAACAATTAAGCATACAACTGCTATAAATATTAACATGTAGGTTTTTTGGGAGACACTATAAGGTTTCAAAGAAGTTGAATAAGTATCTAGGAGTATGACTGTTGGATCGTAAGATTATGCTGGCTTTGTAGGAATCTGTTCATCTTTCAATGTAGTTTTATGTTTTTTGCATTCCTATCAGCAATAAATGATGTTGATCCATACCCTGGTCAGAATTTGATATTATATTGTTAAGTTTTGGGACTGTAGCCATTCTTTTTAGCACAAATGTTGTCTCATGATTTAATATGAAATTATTCGGTAACAAAGTTGTTGAATTTCTTGCCACATGGTTATGTCTTTCTGACATCTGTATTTTTTCTGACTTGATATATCCTGCATCTAGAATTTTTGCTCATTTTTACATTTGGTTTTGGTTTTCTTATTGTTCACGTGTAAATATTTCATATACTTTGAATACATATTCTTTGTAAGATAGTGTAAATTTAGTCATTTTCTTATTTCTGAAAAATATATAATTAGAGAGATATGAAAGAATAATAATAAAATATAAAGAACACTTGAAAATAAACAGGCCTATAATTTAAAATATATACTTTAAAATGATAAATAAGAAATATATGAACTGAAAATGAAATTCAAGAACTTGTTTATCAAAAGAAAATATCATTCCCATAGAAAGTTTTTGTGGGGCAACTCTAAACTTTCAAGTAACAATTAATTTTCTGCAGCTAACACCGAAAAAAAAAAAAAAAGAAAAAGAGAGAGAGAGAAAAAAAAAAAAGAAGGAAAATTGTACTGGGTACTATGCAAAGGCAGGATAATGTTGAATCCAAAGCCAGTAAAAGACTCTAAAGGAAGAGAATAGTATAAGCTCACTTCATTAAAATTGTTGAATGCTCACTGATCAATCTTAAATGTGCAACAAAATCAAATAGACTTAACTAGTCTTACGGACTGAGATATTGTCCACCGTAATTCCTAGTTTCTAGTGTTAACCACCAATGTGATGGTATTTGGAAACAGGAACCCTAAAGAAGTAACTGTGGCTCACTGAAGTCACAAGAGTAGGGTTGCAAGCCAATGGGAGTGTTGTCTTTATCAGTAAGGGTTATCTAAGACTTCTCTCTGTGCACAGAGGAAATCCACTAGGGGACACAGCTGGAAGGAGACGAGACCACTGGTAATCAGAAAGAGAGCCTTACCAGAAATGTTATTTATTAGCACCTTGATCATGGATTTGCAGCCTCTAGAACTGTGAGAAAATAAAGACAGGTCATTTAAGCCACTCAGTTTGTGGTGTTGTGTTCTAGGACTCAACAGACTAATTCAGTTAAGAATGTAGAAACAGTTCCATGTCAGAGAATATATACAAAGGTACAGTCATTTTAAATATAACAATAAATGTATATCATAATAAATGGATAAATAACAAACAATTTCTAAAATGCATAATTTACATATGATAATAAATATTAGGAAAATAGGAATGAAGAAGAGTTGTTTAATGTATTAAAAGTTATATATAAGATATTTATGGTAGAGTTTACTAAAAGAAGGGAAAATCAAGACAATGTAATTTAATTTGAGAAATAGATATGAGTAAATACTTCACTATTTCTGATTAACTACAGGATGGAAAGTTTTAGCTGCAGCAACAAATCAAAAGAAAACAAACAATAAAAATACATAAACAGTATAAGAGTTCTAAAAATCAGAATGAAAGAGATAACACTCTCATTTTTTTTTGCCCAGTAAAGGACAAGTTGTCTTCTTTGAAAAGCCAAGACAATCAGTCAATTTTTGAACAAATAAGGGAACTTAGTAAGTATGACATACACCAGACCAAGTTATAAAGTTTAGTACCATTTCTTTAAGAGTAAATAAATGTAATTCATTGAGTGCTGAAAAACGTGGAGTAGCTAGTTTATAACAAAAATAAGAAATGTTTCACAAGAACATCTAAACCATAATATATCTGGGAATTAATTTAATCAATACCACACATTGTTTAAGGAGAAAAATTTACTACTCTACAAAGGAATATAGAAAATACGACAATACGTAAATAGTCTATGCTCATGGGTAGATGATAATATTCGATATGTACCTTTTACCTTCAGATTAATGTATAAGCAATCAAATTAATAAAGCACTGGCTCTATATTTGTGTAGAAATAAAAAACTTTCTAACACCTACATATGTGCAATGAAAAAGCTGTATGAATTACAATGTAGCCAGTACACATTAAAACCACACTCTCGGTTTTTTTCAAAATAAAACTGTCCATGTAGGCCTCTGTGGAATAAGTTCATTAGGACACTTAGAGATCTTCTTACTTTGAAGGTGTATGAGATCTCACTTTGAGTTTTTAAAGGTTTCATTGTAAGGTCTTACAGAAACTTGTTTCATACGGTCTTTGGTCCTATACCTTGTTTCTTTATGAGACTCTTTTACATGCTGCTAAAACTGATAATAAGAAACACTTTTTTTCCATTCCCTAAAATCTGTTTATAATCTGAAAAATCCTTTACTTAGCTCAGTGTTTCTCAACGATGGGTGATTTTTCTCTTTAGGGGACATTTTTCATCTCCTGGAGATATGTTTCGTGTCATGAATATGAACAATGATGCAAATGGCATTTAGTAGATAGCAAGTGAGGATCCTGCGAAGCATAGACAGTTCAAAACCCCATGAAATCCGGCCCAAAATGTTGAAGGTAATGAGTTCTAGAAATTCTAATTTTAATTCATCTTTCTGTATCTTAACACAAACAGTGGAAAGTATTCAGCTGACATTTCAACATTCTGCACAAGAATTACAGAGTTCCACAAACTAATTAGGTGAATTTTCTAATTTCCAATTTTTCTGATTGTTAGGTTTAATTGTCCCACTACTATATATCAAGGAGTGCTACATTTCAAACCTGCCTTAAGACTCCCCTTACCACAGTTTCTCCTTCTGTCTCTATTTTAGGTGTTTCTTCAAACAGCGTTCTTTTTAGGTGCCTATATCTGCCTATTTCTGTACCAATTATCTGTTATTGCATTAACAAACAAAATCGTTTGAAACACCCCAAGTAGTCACTCCAACCAACAATCCTCATTTAGTTCAAACAGAGCTGGATTTAATTGGGTGTTTCTTTTGACAATGTCAATTATAATTTGTAGTCACTCGCAGGTATTTTGGTCTGCTCTGCTGAAGTAGTTTGATTACTGTCAGCTGTGATGATGTTAGTGGCTAGTTCGTGTACCTCTCACAGTTCAAAGGCTAGCGGGGCAGTGTCCAAAAAATTAATCAGCCAAGCTGGGAAATACAAATGCTCTTACATTCTCAGCAAGCAATACATTTGTGATCTTCCATTGACCAAAGCAAGTCACAAGGCCAGCGTGGATACAAGAACTGAAATATTTGCAAAGCATAGATGAAACAGAGAGGAAGAATTTGTTGTGATTTTGGATTTTCCAGTACTACTGACCTGGAATTTATTTCATCTATATTTGCACATGTGTGTTAGAGAATTACCTCACACATATCCATGAAAAGAAGGCATATATGGTTATTAAATGAACTATAATTGTGGCAACAAGAAGCTGAAAAGATTTAGAGTGTTCATTTTTGGACACTGTTAAATAAAATATTTAGAATGCATGTCATGAAGTGAGGCGCACCATCCATTAGTGAGAAGTAGAGGATGAGATGCAACATAATTGTATCGGTGGCTTTGTTTGCATGTGTGATAGTACAGGGGATTGAATCTAGGGCCTTCACACTGTGCTACATCCCCAGGCACTTTTGTTTTTTATGTTAAGACAGGGTCTCACGAGGTAGCTGAATTGTCCAGGCTGGGCTTGAACTTGATTCCTTCTGCCTCAACCTCCCAGTGTGCAGGGGTTAGAGGCATGCACCGCCACACTCCATTTATTGAATGCTTGTTAAAACATAGCGTGGATCAGAAAAGCAAAAGGTGAAAAACAGGAGAAAATTTATATTGTGACACCAGTTACATAAATCATAAAGAGAATCACATAAAAATACCTACAAAAAATGAATATGCATAAGCCGCAGAACAATTGCTACCGTTCAAACTGCGTGGGAGCGGGCGCTGGTTACCAGGAGGGCTGACGAGTGCCGGGGCTCCTGTGCAAGGCTCTGCCTGCATGAAGTCTTTGGCTTCTCCTTGCCTCTTTAAAGTCACTTCGCAGCCATTTGTTCCTTACACTTGGCATTTCAACCTTAATGACTTTAAAAAGTGCCTTGTAGTTTATGATCCTGGGCTCTTTTACTTGGTATTCTCTCTATGTGGAAAGCTTTCCTTGTCTCCGCCTGGTTAACTGTGACTTAGTCTTCAGATTTTAACACAAATGTTACTTCTGCAAAGCCTTTCCAACCATTCAGATGAGGCCACGTTTCTTCTTATAGACTCTCAAAGAACCATGAATATTTCTTTCAGAGCACCTGTCAGAGTTATTTTACTTTCAAATTAGTATCTGTCCCCTGATGTATACGTTTTATTAGAATAAGGCCTATCTTATTTGTCACCTTGATTGAGGCAAGGCAATTGTGGGACTTGAAAAATATTTAAGGAAAGAATAGAGAAATTCATAGTCATCCATGTTGGATAGAGAGACACTCATATATATTTATGTGTATGTTGAGAGGTACACATATGTGATATGCAATATAGGTGACATCTGATATAAACCAAATTGCTTTTTGTGCAACTGTTGCAAGTTGAGTTTCTATAATAGAAGGCTCTCTCTTTGTCTCATTAATTGCTATTCATGTCTTCTTTTGATTCTCAGCTTAAAAGTTTTTCTTGAAAAAAAAACTCTAAAATAGATCTTCAGCCCCCCATATTATACTATACAGTTCTCCTTTTTAGCACGCATCATACTTATAGCTAAAAATGCTTTGATATATACACAGAATATTTTGTTATATATGAACATGTATAATATACAAAATTTTATGGACACATAAACACCATATACACATTCACACACACACAGAATATTGTACTGTTGTTTGGGAGCTGCTGGCATTTGATTATTTGGTCATTCATTTGTATGTTTGAGATCCTGCATTAGGAGTTAATTTTCAGACACTGGGAAACTCATAGTAATATGCCTACGTTTTGAACATACAATCATTTTTCATTTTTGAAGAAAGCAAGAGGGTCACTTTAAATCTCAGTAGCATATGCATACTGAATGATGTTGAGAATTCTTTTATACTGTTATTAGGCTGTATTTTCACTCTGCCTGACATATGCAAGAAATAAATGATTTTCCCAGGAGACTGAGAAGAAATTGCTTTTGTAACAATGGGGCTATTTGAGAAATATACTGTGCTCTATTTATTCTTCGATGTGGAGCACGGTACTTACTCTAGCTGTGATTTTGGCTAGGAAGAAAGAGGATTATGTGGAAACTTGGCAAATGCTTGGCCAACCTTACTATCAGAGTCTTCAGAGAGTGCTGAGATGTTTCCTTGTCTTTCACCCTGCGAAATTTTGTGGTGTGAACAATGACTGCAGCCCAGGGGTGGCTCATTCTGGTGGCACCCGCCATGGAGAATAAGGGCTGGGTGCTCTGTACCCTCAGTAGAATCAGTTCTTAGCACCCAAAACCTTGGAACTGTGTAGCAGTTAAACTCATAAAGCAGATTAGATAACTCATAATACGAGGAAAAGAGGATGAGGGCTATACCATGAATAAACACAGGTGTATGTGGGGAAATACATCTCAGTAGCTACTTATTTAATATCTGACTCCTCTCTGCGAGGGAGTGCCATCTACAGGGCTGCATCTAGCTAATGGCATAGATCTTCCTGCAAAGGAAGCTTTTATTGTACATGTCACCTTGACAGCAAAGGTATGGACTCTTGAGTGCTTAGCTTTACACTTTTTGTGTAGTCTATATTTTTACAAATAGTTGGAGCTGTAACTTAGTGATGTTTAGTGGTTTTGTGTGAGGAGAATGGGTAAAAAATATTACCCAAATGAACAGGTTTTAAAGAACGTATCTACAGAGATAAATATGGGATAATAACAAAAGGAGGACTAACTTCAAAATGCAGCCTTAGATTGGAAAAAAATAATGCAAAGTGTGTATCTGAAAGGCTCTGAGTTCCTAGTAGGTGTAACCAAACCACTGATGGGCCATACGGTTTGCAGACCGGAGGGCAACTACTATGTACTTATAAGGCGAAAGTCAACATCAGTACGGTAGAAACTCAGCTCCTTATTTGATCTGGTATCTCCATGTACACATATGGTCACGAGCTAGCAGACACAAATCTTTAGTAATGTCAGTGTCCTGATCACTTAAAACCTTTCCTAGGTTAAATAGCTTATTCAATATAGCTTTAACACTTTTTCCTCTGTGGAATTTTAAATTTATGCAGAATTAGGGACCTAATGTAAATTGTCACACATGTTACACGACAGCATGAGCAAACAGATACGGAATCTATATATGGTGTATACTATTGATAGCAAGTGATACAATAGAACATATGTACTTCATCTAGGTCATGAACTTCTTACAATTTCTTTCTTAGTTTAATTTTTCTATGTTTCTGTTCAACTCCAAGCTAATTTTCTTCTAAAAATAAGAGAAATCTAGTCAGCTCTATTAAACCTAAGTGAATGTGGAAAAAAAATATATCTCCATCATTGGAAAGGAAAGCAATCTCTTGTAATGACTTCCTCAATAAAACACAAAAAGGCTTCTTCTGAAAAGTTCAATCTAAAAACAAATGATACCAGATACCTTTAAACCTAACTCGTCTGAATAGGAAGGAGAAAAAATTATTGTACACAAAAATATGTCATTGTTTCGAAAACTTTTGAGATTCAGGAATGGACATCCATGAGTAACTTATTCAAATAGGCATTTCCCTAGTGGCACTGTTATTCATGCAAATACAATTAAAGGATCATTATTATATTGCAGGAACTTACAGTATTAGCAGGTGATAGAAGAAAAAGTAAAATACAGCACTTTAGTGCAAATGAATGATGTGAGGTATTTAAATTTAAAGCTAGAAGGAAGCATGAATATCATGGGTTTTGGGTGTCCTCAAAATTGACCTAAAGGTGAGGTGCACCTCAAGAATGCCTCGAATTACTGATGCAGCCCACCTACTTAGTAAAAATAGTTATTAAGTCAGATAGCGTGAGATCCACTAAGCACCAGAAGGAATTGTGGCCCACATTTCTCTTATTAATATTAAAGCCAGCAACTTAGGTTAACAAGATGATAGCCATCGTCGCTATTCTTTAATTAATTAATTAATTAGTTAATTTATTTTTTCATTCTTTTTTGAGACAGAATTTTGCTATGTAGTTCAAATGACCTTGAATTCACTCTACAGCCCTGGCTAGCCTCAAATGTATGCCAATACTCCTGTCTCAGCCTCCCAAGGACTAGAATTACAGGCATGTGCCACCACGCCTAGTTTATTCTCTCATTTTAAAGTCGGCTTTAGTAAAATGTAATTTATAAACAATGAAATCTTCCGATTTTAAGTTTTCAATTTGGTAAACTGTGATAACTATATACAATAAGAGAAATACCAACACGAGTATATTTAGAACATACCAATTAATCCCCAAATTTCCCTGTGCTTCTGTTGTTAAAGTCTATTTTCTACCTCTTCCTCCAGACAAACACTGGTTTTGCTTTTTGGTAATATATTAATGACTTTTTTAGAATTTGTATTCAAGAATCCTGAGTATGCATGATATCTTACTTCTTTCAGACAGGCATATAGGTTGTTTTTAATTTTTATCTGTAATATATAAACCTTTTCAAATATGGCCACTTTTGTACACATGTATTTGTTTTTCTAGGGAACATATTCAGTTAAAGAATCGCAGGCAAGATAAATTGTTTTAATTTTAATAGGTACTGCCAAAAAAGTCTTATTGATTTATCTTCTGTAAGGTTGTGTAAGAGCCAAACTTTGTAGAAAAAGCAAATCTACAGCAGTCTCAGAATTGTAACCTTATCTCCTCAGGAAAACTTGGTATTATCTGTCTTAGTTTAAATCTTCCAAAAAGCGGAGCCTGAGGCAAAAGTTAAAATGGTGATATTTTGTTTGGTAGGGGCAAGTCCTACAAAGTTAGAATAAAAGGGCCAGGAGAGTGGAGTGAGTGCTTCTGGCAATGTAGGAAATAAAACAGACAAAGCAACACAATGCCAACCTTTACCATTCTGGCCTCTTCTCACACCTACCTCAAGGGAAAGAACAGATATTTAGCTGGTATAATTATTACTCACCTGGAATGTTTGCCAAAATTAGTATACTTTGGGCAGTGCCCACAGGGGAGAAAGGAGAACAAACATATTGGTATGGCACCTTTTTATCTTTCATCTCTCTCCTATGCTCCATTTCTCCAATTGCTGAGACTTATTCCATCAGGAGCTAATTCCTAGGAACAGAGTTTGTATGATCTGACCCTTTGGGAAGCAGGCGTTTAGGGCCCTCTGAATCGGAGAGGCGAGAGGTAAGCTGCAGGCTTAGCATGAAAGAAAGTTCTTTGAAGGTTTATTTAGCTTGGCAAACTGGAAGATAACATGGCAGTGGGCCTCTGTGAATCCTCATTAGTCACTGCTTGTCAAGGAGAAAGAATGAAATGGTGGGGCGAAATCGTAAGAAAGTCCAAGATGATGTCCACTACATTTTCAAGTGAGTAAAACATTGCAAGTTGCTGAGGTTGAATAGATTAATAGCTTAGGTAAAACGTCTTTTCATATGTCTGTCAGGGCTTATATGGGTTTTGTATTTCAAACTTTTATTTTCTATTGGAAGATTGTCTTCCTAATTTATTAGTTTCCATGCATTCATTTTAGCTAATAATTCTATATATGTGTATACATACATATATTTATAGATACATATATTTATATGTATTTACGTTCAGGGTCTGTTGGTCTGTCTAAATTTAAACTTTGTGAGGATTTAATATTATAACAATTGCAAGTGTGAATTTAGGCAAATGAATCAATAATTTTATTTATTTGCTGTTGGAAACGTAATAAAAAAAACTTTTCTTTCCCAACTCCATAGAAATTTTTCTCTATTTTCTTCATGTAGATTTATTGTTTCTATGTTCACCATTATATTCATTTTATGACAGTATCTAGATCTTTATTTTTTTTTAAATGGAAAGTCAGATGGCCACAGCATCAGATACTGCCAAATGGTCCTTTCTCATCTATCTGTAATGGCAAATTTATTATGCTCTGAAATTCTATTCTTGAATTCCTTTTTACATTTTCTCTATTTCCCTGATATAGAAAAATTAACTCATTTCAGTGTCTATGGTCATTAAACTTGTTTTGATATTTTGTAGGATCATTGTTTTCTCTTTGCTTCATTTTTGTTTTTTTAAATAGTTTTGTAGTGCTGGAGACCAGGGTACTAATCACCAACATGCCAGATCACCAGACAAAGGATGTAGCACTGAACTACATCCCCGGGTCTTTGTCCCTTACATCTTGTTATAATTTGCACTTATCTTTCCATGTAGATTTTACATTTAGCATTTTGAGTTCTTAAAAATTATTAAATTTTTGTGAAAATCAGTTAAACATAAGACAATAAGATGCCCTTTGTAAATATGATTTTTATTTATAATCTTAGTATATATAAAAGATAAAGGGTGAGAGGTACTAATCAAAGAACCAGAACATATAAATGATCCATGGAAAATTCGTGGACATACTTCAACAGACTCTTAAAATTCCTTCTGCAAAAGAAATGGCATATTCTCTCATGAGTCTTGGTATTGGACATTGCCATGCTGCAAGTTTCAAGGAATGAAAGCACTGGAAAATTTAACAAAGATGAATGAAAGAGATGAGTCATTCATTAGGGGCTTAACCGACCTTAGGAAATACAGTAATACTCTAAGCACCTTCTGTCTGTATTCAGAATTAAGGACATAATTATGTCTCACAAATGTGACAATTTTGTTTTTATAAGTAATTTAATTTCATAAACTCTATTTTTAGGGCACACTATTACTGAAGGCCACAGAAGTGTGATTATGTTTATTGTAACTGTATATTGTAATCCCTTTCAGAAATGTGTATTTGAAAATCACAAGGCATGGAATTCAAAACTCCATGATGAACTCCACTGATTCTTTGACAGGTTATCAGTACAGTTTTAGATTCCCTGAGGATAAAGGAAAGGCAATTAAAAATTGCACAACCTCTAGCACACTTGGTCAGAAATTTTTCACCTTTGGTCATAAATTTTTAACAAGTGGGCAAAACTTGACCTTAATTTTGATATTGGTTGCTAAATGAAAAGTTCATTTTTTAAAGCAGAAAAGAAAGAAAACCTAGGTTTTAAATACATACTTTAAATGCTGTCTCATTTTTTGTTTGATTCTCTTACCTCGAGACTCTGAGCCTTGAGTATTTTCATTAACATGTCTTCTAAATATAAATAAGGCAAAATCATTGGATTTTGATATTAATGGTAAAATTAGAGATGATAAAAGTGTTTTGACAATGGTGGTGTGTGCTATTATGAGTGGAAATTTGTAAATACACAGAATCTGTCACTAGTAATTCTCATCCTGTAGCTATTAGCCCACAAATCATAGAAATCCCACTATAGTACTTCCGTTGTATAAAGCAATAATTTCCAACCTAGCTATTAGTCAGTAATCATAGAAAAACCACCATATGTACTTCAGTTGTATAAAGCAATAATTTCCGGCCTATTGAGAATAAGGGCATCTTTTGAGTAAGACCCTATATAGACTTGCACTATATAATAAGTTTAGCAGTTTTATGTTAAGAAAATACATTTACAAAAATGTAATTGTGACAGTCATATTTTAATTAATTTGCATATTATCATTCAGGATACTCTAAGCAACTCACATATGGAAATAAAACATACGAACATGATTGTAGTGATATTTGATAAATGCTTGAATTTATGGATCATCTACAATAAACTCACTGAACCCTAGATATCAAAAGCCAACAAATAATGGGTTCCTAATATGAAGGATTTTTTCTCTCGCTCTTTCATCATCCCCAAAGTCTTCTTTATCAGCTTCTACTTAATTGTCAGTACATCTGTTTTGGCCCTAATTCAGTATATCTAGAGTCAAGGACATTTTTTTCAAAGCAGGTTTAATAAAATTTGATGAAGTCACTGAGCCAAACACAAAATCTGAGCAGGCCACCCACAAAATCACACCTGGTAAAGTAGTTAACAAAGGTCAATTGACAACATCTGTTAGGTAAAGAAGGCATAGGAAGTAAAGCATTATAAATGTTTACTAGTAATGTGTGAAAACAAAATCATCTGTATAAAAGCTTTTCTCCTAAGATGAATACCTGCTAGCCGTAGAGGTGCTCCGAACCTGACAGCTGGATAATTTTAATTTCTGAAAAGTTGACACCTTAGGGAAAGCTGAATAAAACATTTAAAAGTTTTAATTAGCTGAAAGTTTCCTGTGTTTGTAGTCTTTTGAAATTTAGTTTTCTAATTTTAAGATGGTGACTGAATTATGCTGTATAAGATGTATACAGTAGTGTACACAGTGGACATTTCAGCAATTTGAAAAGATTTTAAGTGTAGAAGATAGCTTGATTCAAGTATAATCTAGTAGAGGAGACCAGTCACAGAATTAACAATTGAAATAAAAAAAGAGTGAATTACACAAAACAGATACATATGCATTTTTATATCTAAAAGGATAAATTACCATCAATTTTAGCACTTTATGAGTGTTTTAAAAACTTTTCTTCTAAAAATTAGGTTTGGGACATAAATAAATTGTTGAAAAGTCACATTGTAGCAAACATTGTACTAAATATTAATAGAAAGGGTGTAACTAAACTTCACGAAAAATACCAGTGTTGTTGAATCAAATATTTAATCAAATCATAATGTTTTATTTGTGAATAGTTATAAAAAGCACATTCAAGGTACAAATTTAAACTGTAAATAGGCATTATTTAGACAGTAGAGTACATATACTATCAATAGTCAGGATAGTCCGGAATCTTCATTAAAGTGATACATGGATCTGTGGGAGTCCTCTAAGCTGGTAAGAACAGAAGGAGCATTTCAGAATTACTGATAGAGGGAAGATTATAAATAGAACCAGAAAGGGAACCATAACGTGCCTGAATGTGGAAAAAGTAGATTGTGAAGGGCCTAAACCCATTATTATCAGTTAAGGTTTAAATTTAGTTTTCTCTCTTACCAAAAAAAAAAAAAAAAAAAAAAAAAAAAAGGGCAGGAAAAAGCTGAGGAGGTAAGAGTGAAAAACAATCATCGTAAAGCAACTACCTTTTCAGAAACCTCCGCACACGTGAACCTGTTGGAACTTCAGCGAAGAGCTGAGATGACGGCTATGTCCAGCTGCTGGAGCGGGAGCATGAATGGAAGGCCGGGGGAGAGGGCTCTGGACAGCTGTAACTTCCTTCCTTCCTCCCTCCCTCCCTCCCTCCCTTCCTTCCTTCCTTACTCCTTTCTTCTTTCCTTCTTCCTTCTTTCTTCCTTCCTCCCCTCCCTTCCTTCGCTGGCTGTGGGACCCAGGGCCTCCGGCAGGCACACTAGGCAAACGCAGTCCAATTGAGCGAAAATCTATCCCTCCAGAAGCCTGTTCTTAAAATGGCATGTTTGTTTACAAAGTTAGTGTCTCTTTTTATCATATTCTTCCAGTTGTGAACAAACTCTATTCTTCGGTCTATTAATTCATGCTGGTAAGGGAATTCACCCAGGAAGATGTGAGATATCATAGCCCTTCTCTGCCTTAATAGTCACATTTTCCTCTACAACAGTTACCTTTTCGTTTATCACATGCAGAGTAATGAGGATTCAAAGAATTTCTGTTACTAACTGTCAAATCACTTCACTTTAAAACTTTTAATTTAAATAAATGTTAATTTTTTGTAACTCTTGGGAAATATTTTTGTGTGTAAGATTTTTGAAGAAATATATACACTTAAGAAAAGATAGGGGCTGGGGATTTAGCTCAAGTGGTAGAGTGCTTGCCTAGCAAGCGCAAGGCCCTGAGTTCGATCCCCAGCACCAAAAAAAAAAAAAAAAAAAAAAAAAAAAAAAAAAAAAAAAAAAAAAAAAAAAAAAAAAAAAAAAAAAAAAAAAAAGAAGAAAAGATAAAATGAAACAAAGTCTTAATTAGAATTTGCCAGTATGGTGACTAATTTGTTTTTTTATCTACATTTTATCAATTAATTTTTAATGGAATTATTACACCTATAAGTAAAGGTGTTTTAAATTTATGTGGATGGTTGCAGATTATAGAGTGTAAGGTACAAGGAATGACTTAAATGAAAAAATATTAGGCATATACTTCATGTATATGTTTGTGTGTTTGTGAGTAAACTGAAATACATCGAAGGTTTTCTAGCCTATTTTGATCAACTAGAAATAATTTCACATATGTAGGTTTTTATTTCTATGTAAGCTTCCAATAGGCAGAGGCCTCCTGTAGTATATCCTGCTGAGCAGGTGGCCCATGTTGAGCAAATGTAGAGGAAAACAATCTTCGGAATTCCTTAAATGAAATTAAGTAGCGTTTCAACATAAAATTGTCAGTGACTTTTGTCAATTTTTAAATTATATTGCTCAGAAAAAAAGAAAGTGGAAGTCAATTTGCCTGTCCTTGATGTGCACCAATTAGAGACCAATAAAGCAATAAATAAGACCAATAAAGCAATCTTTAGAAATATTATGTCCTTGGTTCTAACCCAGAGTGGAGAGTTTAATCAGGGCTGAACGTATCAGCTTCTCAGTTCACTGTACAGAGAATAATGAATTTGTAACGTGCGGGAATAAAGATAATAGCTAAAATGGCATGTCATGTGACATTTGAGTAATTTTATTCATTTATCATTCTTTCTCATCATTGAAAAATACCTTGTAGTTAATAATGCTTAGTTCATTGTAATTAATAGGACAAACCGTCTTTAATTTTTCTATCATTAGTAGTGCTGGAGACCAGACTGCACAGAGCAATGACCCGAGGGACGGTACACCGGCTGACTTGGCACACCGGGTCAGCCGAGGAGAAGACGTCCTGCGCACGAGGACTCTTCCCTGTACTCTTCCTGGAGTTACTGGTTTCTTGCAGGCTGTGCTCAAAAGAGGTTCCTCATTTACTAGAAGCTACATGCTATATTCATATGTTTCTTATTAACTAGGAGGTTACATGTTGGTTTTGAACTTACCGATACTTACAGAGAGTTTAACATACTCAGAAATTGATGATCAGCCTACGTGTTTTCCTAAAATTGTACTTGCGTCACATTGCTAATGAAAATACAGAGTAGCTGGGACCTGGCACCTGGGTTCCTTCTCAGATCCCCAGCCAGCCTTGTCCCCAAATTTCAATGTGGACTCCGAGTTCATCTGATCTTCCCCCCAATCACTCCGCGCATAGTAGTAAAGCCAGAGATAAATTAATGTTGCTGTTAAAACTGCAGATACAAGTATGCAGTGTTGATTTAATGTATTTTGCTTTCACATTTAAAATTCGGCCACATTTCAGTTGTAAATATAAGTAATAATGAGCGCAGTTCATTGATACATTCCATGCTCATGTGATAAAGCAACACTTAACATTTTTCCTGGCTGTCTACATGATGGCAAGATGTGTAAATTACCCTACTCAGCACAATGACAATTAAACCAGTTACTGTCCCAAGAGAGAGGGCACTGAGTGTTTTGAGCAAATTGTTTGTTCTATTGAAATGGATCTACTGTCTTAGATGCAATTGAAGTTTATTACTGGGCAACAGAACTGTCAAATCCATTGCTGACTTTGGCAAAGAATTTCATAACTCATACTGTTTCCGTCTATGGCATATATCTTTATGTGTATAACTTTGTCTATTAATTTGTTAATTTATATATATATATATAT